>PVIY010052938.1:0-14946 GCA_004026745.1 Myrmecophaga tridactyla | reverse complement strand
TTTTCTCTATTATTGTTTTATTTCTTTTTCTGATATCTTTTTATTTCTTTCTCTAAATCGATGCAAATGTTCTAAAAAATGATGAATATGCAACTATATGATAATATTAAGAATTACTGATTGTATATGTAGAATGGAATGATATATTAATGTTCTTTTGTTAAGTTTTTTAATTAATAAAAAGTTTAAAAAAAAAAAGAATTGGAGAAAGAATGGAGTTTTGAGGTATTAGGTCCAATCTCCTGGAATGACTTGTCTGATCCTAAATGTGAGGATTGATCAGAGTTAGGGTCTCTGTACACTGCAAAGTCACCAGCAGAGATGGCATGAAGTGACACTGCTGAGCCTCAGACAGCTTTCCACTCAGTTTCACACAGGTTTCATGACCACCGATTTCTGCTTATGCAGAAAATAACTTTCTTTTTCTTTTTCAGTTTCACTGTTAAATGTCCTCTTTTCCCCTGTTTTGGTAGCAGTTCTGTGGAGATGTTATACTTTATCAAGGAAATTCTTTGTTCTTTAACAAAGCATTATCACACTAAATTGAAACAATATCATAAAGTATGTAGGGAACATGACTAGTTTCTATTCCCATGCAGCTCTTCGAAAAGTGATACAAGTTAAAAAGTCCTAAAATATACCATGAACTGTGAACTTAGAGACAGCATGAAGCTGCAAAACATAAATTAAGGATTTATTAACCCATATATCAACAGGTCTAGGCTGAGGTGTTCCAGACTAGTCAAACAGCTCAACGAAATTGACAGGAACTCTGGATTCATTACCTTTCCTCTTCGTGTGGTTTCCATTCTCACCATCACAGAACAGGTGCTGAAGTGCCAGGTACTTATTCAGTATCCCAGTCAGGAATAGAATCAAGGGCATGGTGAAAATAATTTCCAAGATGTATCTTAGTGAAAGAGGCTTTTATTGAAATATAACAAATATATGGATAAATGATGACTTATCTTTGCCTCAATAATTTTTACAAATTGAATATACTCCATGCAATAGAACCTAGCCCTAGAAATAGAATATGACTAGCTCCTGAAGTCCTCTGTGTGCTCGAATCTAATCACATGTACGTTCACCAACAACATCAGTATCCACAATTTTAACAGATCAGTATTTCTTTTCTATTTTACTGTAATTTTATCCATTTATTTATCCTAAATTCCCTATTTTAGCCATATTAATGCATATACTTCAGTGGTATAAATTATATTAATTGAGTTTATATAAATACAACCAAATAATATATTATTTGGCTTTTTTTTTGCTCAACATTATGCCGTGAGACTGTCTTTTTAAATTAGGAATATATATATTTTCTTTGAAGCTCTATGTGACCTTGGGTTACATTTCTTTGCCTAACATTGGAAGCCATGGAGCAGTTGAGCTTGATAACTTTAGCAAGTTCACAAATAGTGAGGGATTTCAATTACTGATCAAAGAGATAGTCATGGCACTTAAAATGTTCAGGAATGTTGACAAGAAGGTCATGAGAAGGTACTGGGCACAGAGCCAGGATTCCAGGTGATCATGTAGTACTGGTGCTGACAGAGAGCCACAAAGTGCTCAGGAGCCTTCACAGTTAGCTGTAAATTACCCAAAGTGGATAAACGATGAAAATTTACAAAAATTATAAACTCGAATTACAGAGGTATAATAGGTAATGCTAGATATCCCACTGCAATTTAGGGTTGTTATTGGAAGTAAAATAAATCGAACAAAAGGACAAGTTGGAGAAAGCAACGTGCATGGGTCTGTTGAGTTGGAATTCTGAGATGATGGCCAGGCTGATGAGCAGGTCATCCATGAAGGCAACCAGGTACATCGATGGGAAGAGACCAGAGAGGAAGGACTGCAATTATGGTGCCTCTGAAAATCCCAAAAGAACTACTGGAATTCATGTTTCATTTCCTGGGTGCATTTGGTTGGTACGACTATCTTCTATATAGAAAGAGCCTGACTTATTTTCAAACAATCAGTCATTACTAGGCTATCTATCATTCAGATTTTACAGACAAGAAATTAATTCCTAGATTTTATTTATGAATATCATCCCCTTTCATGGTATCCTTGAGCAATCTCTGATTAAGAATTGCCATCACACTTTCAAATAATTCCCCAAGTTGTCATGCATTCTACAATGTTTAAGAGAAATACTTTCATTTCTTTTAGGAATGCATATTTGGTTCTTACTTTGCACCAACCACTGTCTAGCAAATTGTATACAGTGTGAAAACAAAACTGCCTACAATTTATTCATGGAAAAAAATAAAATGAGCAAATAAACACAAAATCATAACATTATTATTATTACAAGTCCTACAAGTAGGTTAAATGTGGAGAGAGAAAAACAGTGAACATGCCAGGACTTTTATTCCACCGTGTTCAGGCAAAACCATAACACCCAGCAGAGAACTCTTAGAAGAGAAGGCATGACCTAGTGTTATCTCTTGGGAAGTGTATGCTGTTCAGTGGGAATGTCCAGAGCAAAGGACCTAATAAAGGGAGTGTTTAGGATGCACGAGGTCAACAAGGAAGTCAGTTTGTCAGGGAAATGATAAGAAGTAGAGTGATGAGAGATGGTATTAGAGAAGTTTGAAGAATGAGGTAGACTTGCTGCTGCTGCAAATTCAAAACCCAGAGAGTTCCTTTTCCATGTTATACTTCCTGCACTTTATATATTTGTTTGACTTGAAATTAAATGGATTCACAGCTATTCACATATATAGCTTTGTATTTGTAATAAGATGCAACTATTGGAATTGATGAGCTCAGATGCCCCTATATTGTGGTCTGCCACACTCAAAGAAATACACACACACACACACACACACACACACACACACGCACACAGGCACAGGCACAATACTCCCAGGCTTCCTGGGGCCCAGTTAATACAATCCTCTTCTGACCTCCATCCATGATGATCATGCCTGGAGTGAATACAAGGAGAGCAGACCTCAGATTATCTATGCCAAAAATAATTAGAAGTGGAAACATGAAATTGAATCCTGCAAATGCCCTGTGGACAAGTAAACTGGAGGTTTAATTTTTATATGGTCAAGTTCCCATATAAAGGGGAACATAGAACAGTGTTTAATGAGACTGTTCAGAAGGAAACTTGTCTCGGTTCTGGTGGCATTTTGACCGTTGGTATATCCCCTTGCAAAACCAAACTTGCTGCACACGTAGGTAGTCACATGAGTGTCCTCATCAATGTGGCAGCTGCATTCCTGCAATAGATCCCTTATCCACCACCATGCCCTCTGGTCGCTGCAGATCCCATAGCTGCAAACCACTACAAGCTTGCAGTAACTCCCCCTTTAGCCTGCCAATTTCTGACTTCCAAGCTGGACAATTAAAATCCACCTTCTGCTCCCTACCCCCTTCAACCATCCTATTTTAGCTGTAACCCTTCCCTGGCTCTGGGATGACCCCATTTTCCTGGCCTCAGCCCACTTGACAATTTCTGCTGAATAAACAGTACAAAACGAAGTCTTTTTTACTGTGTTTGTTCTACTGAAACTTGCATCCTTGATGCAAACTTGTATTAAAACTAATACAAGATTAAAAATCATTTATTCAAACAGATGTAGTGATACTTTTAACAAAGTCAAAACACCAAGCAGACTGAACACTCTAAGAGCACATTGAGCATAGGGAATAAAGCAATATTTCACAAAAGAAGATATAATAAGTTTAACAAATGTTTGCAATTTTTATGTGGTATAGTAAAATATTTTTAAATGATATTGAATGCAAAAATTTTGGAATCATTAAACCTGGTAATAAATCTTGGATATGCCATGTATTTGCTGATAAGCTGTGGTAGGAAGTGTGAAATTGTGAATCTTAAGACCTTCACCTATATAGCAGGGAATTAGTATTCATCGTTTTAAGAAAGTTGACCCAAGATCATTATATGCAAAAAACATTGCATAATTCCTTCCCGTTAGTAAATAGTGTTATTTCTGGTAATGAGATGAAGCTGATTTTTCTTTTACATCTCCAATGTCTCATTCTTCCCATACCTCATGTCCCCACTTCCATGGTTCCATTTTGTTTCCTCATCACCTCTCTTAGCAATCACAGAATGAGCTGATATTCATGTAAGAGTCAGACATTTTCTGTGCAATAAAATGGATCATCAAATTCCTTGACATACGATCCCTAGTGACTTCCTGCTGGACGATGAAGACAACATTCCATAGCTTCACACACAAGCTTGACCATCTAGGGCCACCCTGCCAAGGTCCTCTCTCACTACCACTTACCCACACCTATATAATCTCTAAGACATTAAACTCGACTTTCACCTTTGTCAGAGCTCCATAGTTTCCACATTCAGTGACTTTATATATCTGCTTCCCTCTTCCTGGAATCTCTCCAATAGTTCCACTTAAAGTTTTTTCACTCCTGTTCCTTATGGATATCCTATATTCCTTAGAGCACCCTGGAGTCAACTCCTTTCAAATATTATTCTGTACATTCTCAAAAGAAGACTATGACTTCTTATGTGCACTTAATTTTATGGTTGGAACTATGATTGTGTACCACTTTTCTTTTATACCCTGTGCTTCCTCTCCAGAAGTTATTTTTCTGAGGATTGTAGCAATCTTCTGCAAACTTTTCAACCCAAATCTGATGAGTTGGTAACTGGCTATAACCATAACTTGTGAAACATACATTACAAGAATGAATTAAAGAATGTGACTTCACAAAAATGGCAATGATGAGAGAAAGTGAAGCAGGAGAAGATCGCTTAAATATGTGTTGAGAGCATACCTCCAGCATTTGCTGAGATTATATCCCAAAGATGGGTAAATGCTGTATGTTGTGATAATTAGAGAATAGAGTAAATAAAACACCATGAAATGCACAAGTGTCTCTTACATAGTAAAGCGCATTCAAAATAACCTCATGATATTTTCTTCAACTGTGGTTATTCGTGTGTGTGTGTGTGTGTGTGTGTGTGTGTGTGTGTGTCAGCGTGTGCATCACAGATCACAAGTTAAATTTACATCTGATTCTGACAAAGGGTCAAAACTTCAGAAGCCACTATACTAAAGGCAAAGATAATTTTAAAAGAAAGAAGTCCCTGCTAATGGGGTAAATATCCTATGAACAGAGATTCAAATAAATGAGTGATGGTGGAGAGAGAACAGGCAGCCTACTTAGGAGGCTCCTTTAGACTCAAGGGCCAAAGATGAAGCAGATTTGTTGCTGCTCCTGCCTCATCTTGTCCTTCGCATCTCGGTCTGACCTCCATGCTCTTCCTGGGTCTGTCCTATATATATTTGAAAGCACTGCTTTTTTATGGGCCCAAATGGATGATGCAGATCCCACACTCATGTTCCTGTGCACAGATCTGTTATTAATTGTTTTAGGATTTTCAGTTCTGACCTCTTTCTTTTTGACAATTCCAAAGAGCAGACTGCAGGCTTGCTTTTGTTCCTTGTTCAACATGCACAGGACTTCTCAGAACACCCTCCCCAGAATCGTGGGCAAACGAGGATAATCTCTGCTGTTACTCTGATGTCTTTGTTTCATATGTTTCCCCATGGGCTTTATGACATATGCAGTTATAATCGTACCTTCAATTTTCCTGTAAAATGTACAACAAATGGTCAGAGACTACAGTTGCTTTGTTCTCTTTTGTGTTTTAGGGAAGGTGTGTGAAAACATATGCATTTTTCCAACAACAAACTTGTAGAAAATATGAATTTATGAAATAAAAATTTGGCAGGGAGAATGAAACCAGATGACAAATAGTTGTCTCAATACAACTATATTAGACAAAACTGAATGGAATATCTAAATCTACATTCAGAAAGACAAGGTGTAAAATAACAACAATTTAATAATATTGATGCAGATGAATAATTAAATAGAAAAGGTCTTGGAAACAAAATAACATACAAATACAGTTTTCAAAAATGCATAGAGGAAGCAGTCTCAGAAGTTCTAATTTTATCCCATATAAAGATATATGGAACCAGTTCGATTCCTGGAGCCTTCCCATTCCAAAAAAGGGGAAAAAGATATATGGATCCAAACATGCCTTTGAATAGGATGAATGTGAAATTCATTTGGAAAGAAACATTCTTCTAAATAATGTCAGAGGGTGATGTAACATGTAGAATAAATCTAATCGAAATGAGAAAAAATAGTATGAGGGAAACAGAAACATGAAAACAAGATGCAATGTGCATAAAAAGTCATTTATGAACTCAAATGAAACAGAATTTTCTTAGTTTGAAAAGCAATGGGAGAAACACAACTTGTAGGACTTATAGGCAAATCCAAACAAAGTTTATTATCTTTCTAACATTCCACCTCAATTACATCTATACAGACATAAAAGAAGTAATTTGAGAACAACAAAACTGATGGAAAATCTGAAGTTCTTTTTTGAAATAATATAATAAAAATAGAAGAAAACACTCAGACCTAAGCATACAAAAATAAAACATTTGAACAATTTGCAAAGGAGAAAGTAAATGGAGAATAAACTAACAATATTTAACCTCACCAATGAAGGAACAATTGTCAAGTAAAAGTTTTAGTATACCCCTTTCCAACAAGTAAAAATTTTCATATCTCATATCAATAATCAATGTGATAAAGTATATCTCATGTACCTATGATTCAGCACAGTATCTACCTGCATTTGACTGGAACTTTCCCATCCATACACACACATCCTCAAATAATCTTATCTTTGAAATAAAAAAGAAATGTCCTCCCCTTACAGCCCATATTAATACTCTGGTTTTCCCTACTTGCCTTAACTACAAATCTCCTTGGTCAGATTTCTGCTTTTCTAGATTCACTTTAACCCTCATATATATTATTCTAATTTGGCTTCCATTTCTAATATTATATGCTAACAATGAACCCCTGCATTCCTGAATTCAGTGGAATCCTCCTTTATAAAAATATGAAAAAATATTAAATGCAGTCATAAATCAAGCAAACAAGAAAGGAAGCAAGGAGAACTCTTGGTCATGGGCAAGACTCAATTAACACTCAGATGCCCTCAGATGAAAGATCTCAGGTTCCATTCAATGTGACCCCCTCCTGCAGTATCCACTTCCTCTGCAATTAATTTATGTATTGACTTCATAAAGAAGGTCTCCTGGTGGAAGTTCTATTTTTCCCTGGGTGTTTGATAAAGGAAACTGAAGCTCTGTCCCAACAAAAGACAGCAGGAAAGAGTCAGGTATCCATCTGCCAGTCAGTGTTAAGAGCCCAAAGATTAAAACCATGTGCCATGTACCTGAGGGTGCATAAGATTAGGGACAGCCACAGAAGAGAAATTCACGAAATAGCTGCTTTTTAGGCACAATTGTCTCTTGTTACTCCCATCACTGATCCATCATATTTCTCTGTTAAAGTAGTGTGAACAGAAAAAAATTCTCTAGCTGATTGTCTGTTCCCAAGAGACCAGGTTTTGAGATGAATCCAGTTGTATGAGTTAACCTCCATAAACTCATCTTCATTCTATTGATCTAACCACCTAAATAAAAGACCACCCAATTCTTGAAGTAATGTTTATCTGAGGTCTAAGGTGGGGGAAACTATCTTGACTAGATCCATTGGATCTTCAATGCACTGACTCTGGGGGAGGGTACAGCCCCTGTTGTTGTCTCCAGAAATTTCTTATTGTCCTTTCCAACCAAGTGGATAACTGTTTATTTGACATAAAACCATGGATGTTACACTCTTTTGCTTGATGAGACTTTGCTAAAACCCTTGGAAATATAATATTTGTAACACAAATTAGGACCTGTTATAGAGTCCCTCATTTATAAAATCTTTATTAATGACAAGAAATACATTTAGAACTTTTATACATCTGGCATGTTTCTACTAACTTGCTATTTCTATTCATTTAAATTGGGAAAAATAAAAAAAACTTTAAAAATTTAAAATATTTTTATTGCAATACTGAAACTCAATATTTCATAATCTTATGACTTTCAAATGTATTATTCACTAGTAATAATTACATTGAATATATTTGATTACCATAACTAACATTCAATACCTAAACTTTGCAGCCTTTCAAATAGAATCATTAAGCAGCCATTAAGCAATGCCTCTCCAATTCCCTAGCACCTGTTACCTGGTGCTCTGTAATTTGTTACCTATTTCTATGAATTTGCTTACTCTATGTATTTCATAGATGCTAGTTGATATAATATTTGTCCTTTTGCGTGTGTCTGGCTCATTTCACTCAGCATGATATCTTAAGCATTACCAATGTTGGAGTATAAATTAAAACTTAATTCTTTTTTATGAGTCAGTAATATTCCATTGTATGTATAAACCACATCTTGTTTATCCATCCATCATTTCTGGATAATTGGGTTGCATCTACTTTTTGAGAAAATGAACAGGAATGAAACCCATCAAATCCTCCAGGGTTAGCCATTGGAGAATTTTCATTTTTTTGTATTTATATTTGAGGAAGCCATGGTGATCTGGAGAAGAAATTCCATTGCTGCTTATAAAATATAGGTTGACTCTCACCCTGTTCCCCAAGAATTTTACCATGCCACTTAGGGCAAAATGGAAAGTGTCATCATTCAAGGATTGGGTTTTCAAAGAGCCCAATGCAGATTATTGAATTGAATTGAAATTCTTTCTTGAGGTAAACTGTTTACAGAAATGGTCCGTTTTTCCACCTTACTCTAAATCCATGTGTTTTCCGTTAGACTGTGAAGTTCCTCTATTGAGAAATTGACTCTGTTTATGCACCTTTGATTCTAGTTAGGCTGAAAATGTTTAATTTTCTTTGGCCAAGAGAATAATGTGGAAGAAACAGTTTTGCATCAAGAGCTTCTCAGTTTCTGCAGCTCTCCCTTGGGTCTCTTCCTCAGCCGTGTGAACAACCTCAGACTTGCCTGTTGTAAGATGAGAGAAATATGGAGGAACCATCACTGTCAAGTGCACCCTAGACCAGGCTATTACCACCTAATCCCAATATGTGAGGGGGCACAGCCAGGACCAGCCGAGCCTTCATAACTGACAAACAGCTGACTGCACTGCAATGAAAAACATTGCAGTGATCCAAATACCTCCTCAACACAGACTTGGCTGCAATAATAAAGCATTCTCTTGAACCATTTACTTTTTTTAGTGTTTTGTTTGTTTGTTTGTTTTTTACATGGCAGGCACCAAGAATAGAACCCTGGTCTCTGGCATGGCAGGCGAGAACTCTGCCTGCTGAGCCCCCATGGCCAGCCCATAAACCACTTACTTTTGAGACAGTTTGTTATGAAGCAATTAATAGATGAAACAATAAGCAATAAACAATGTGAAAAGGACAGAGGACATTAAGAATAATCGTCTGCTTCTTATTATTGTTCATTCCATAATACACTTAAAGAAAGCATGCATAATCACTCGGTTGTTCAAGTTTATTTCAGATAAGAGTATTAAAAAGTGACTACTACTGAGGTTTCCTTGCAAAAAAAACAGGAGATGTTGGAGGGAAATGCATGTTTATGCAGGAATAACTCATGACCCTGAATCAATACACTGTATTTTAGAGAGTATTTTAGGAATGATTTCAAGCACTTACGTAAATCTTAATCTGTTCATGAAGATTGAAAGGAGTTTTGAATATATAGATGATAAAAGATTTGGAGGAAAGAGAAAATACAAAAATATGTCAAGTAAATGTCCTTTAAAGTTTTTGAGGAATATAGAGAAAAGAAAGCTATTTGTTTAGAGAAATGGAGTCATATCTATTATCCATTTGTGTAATCTAGAACATAAGGTCTAGCACACATCCCAATGTATATGCATAATAACACATATACACCAAGATTTCCTAATTCAATGATTAGATATAAATCATGAAAATAATCAGTGTAAGCAGAATGGCAGACAGAAAAACCAACTGCTATTTATATCGCGGATTCCTTCAGATATTTGAGGACAGTATTTATGATCATACTGCTATTACAATTGAATTTGGAGCAGCATATTAAAAAGTGATGGTTTGTGTGGGCCACAATGGCTCAGCAGGCAGAATTCTTGCCTGCCATGCCAGAGACCTGGGTTCAGTTCCCAGGCCTGCCCATGAAAAAAAAATCTGACTGCCTTTGAGATTCCATTTGGGTTAAGCAGTAGATGTTGAATGGACATGCATCTGTATTCAGGATTAACTTGACCCTTACTCACAACACTCTATTCCCAGAGGAATCATTAGCCTGGGTTTCAAGCTCTTGAGTAAATCATCATTTCACCATGAAGACTGAACAGAGTTTTGAATATTAATGCTATAAAAGTTGGAAGGAAGCGTCAGTCAATAGATTGTGGTGTAATTAAATGCACGATTCCATTTTGTTAAATTAATATTTCTGGCAAAAATTAAAGAAAGTTCAGCTATTTACTTTAAAGGAATGAAAAGAGTCTTAATTATTTCCCATTAGTAGTACAGAACATGCAACCCAGTCCTGCACCCCAGTGCATAATATCTTGCACATCGAAATCAAGATTTGCTTTATGAGTTGATGAAAATCATCAACAGCAATTCTCTCCTTTAGTAATAGCATGCATAATTTAATCTTTTCTTCAACATATTTAATGTCATAGCTCTATGATATGTTTAATTGTCAGGAAATTTCAATGAATCATAACTTTAGTCACTGAGGGTTTGAATCCTTCCATCACTGCACTTCTTCAGCCCCAGGACCAATGAACATTTTATGCTCTTCCACCAAAGAGTCCCTTCAGAGCCCCCTTTAGCTCTTTGTTCCTCAGACTGTAGATGAAGGGGTTCAGCATGGGGGCGACCACAGTGTACATTACTGAGGCTTGGGCACTTGCATGTGCACTAGGCATAGAAAAAAAACTCATGTACACACCAATACTTGTGCAATAAAATAAGAGGACCACAGAGAGGTGGGATGCACAGAGGGAAAATGCCTTATACTTCCCCAGAGCTGATGAGATTGCATGTACAGAGGAAACAGTCTTAGAATAGGAGAAAACAATGCCAATGAATGGCCCTCCACCCAGCAGCACAGCTGCAAAATACATCACTATCTCATTGAGGAAGGTGTTGGAACACGCAAGATGGACCATCTGATTATATTCACAGAAAAAGTGGGGGATTTCCAAGGGTGCACAAAAGGACAGCTGCAACACCAGTAAGCTTTGTAACAAAGCATTCAGGAAAATTATGATCCAGGACCCTAGAATCAGCAGGACACAGAGTCGGGGGTTCATGATGACCATGTTATGCAGGGGATGACAGATGGCCACGAGGGGGTCATAAGCCATAACAGTCAGGAGAATGTTATCCAACCCTATAAAGAGTATGAAAAAGGACATCTGGGTGAGGCGGCCTGCATAGGTTATGACTCTCCTGTGCAACTGGATGTTCACCAGCATCTTTGGGACGGTGGTGGAGGATAAACAGATGTCAGCAAAGGACAGGTTGGAGAGAAAGAAGTACATGGGTGTGTGCAGGTGGGCTTCAGAGACGGTCACCAGGATGATGAGCGGGTTCCCAGTGACGGTGACCAGATACATGGGCAGGAAGAGCCCAAAGAGGAAGGGCTGCAGTTCTGGTTCCTCTGAAATTCCCAGAAGATAAAATTCTGAAATTTCTCTTTCATTTGCTGGTTCCATGTTGTTTATGGGCCTACGCAAAAATAGAGGAGGAACAAATAAACAGGCATTATTCAACTAGCTGTAATTTACATTTTGAGGACAAGTTATATTTTAAAATTGTATGACTATATATTGATGAAATATTTTGATGAAAGAGTTAAAGGCTCTCTTTAATTGAAGGCAAAATAAGAATGTCTTCGAAATCGTAACAGAGGAGATGATATGTAAAAAACATCTACCATAAAAGTCAAACTGTAACAGCAGGAAAGCAGGATGGCAACACATATACAAAGTAATTCATTCAGAATTCAAAGGATTCTGAAAATCTTCTTAGGTTTGAAAAATAACAGGGAATCACAATACGTGGCACCAACTGATTTGACCAAAGAAAATTAATTTTTAACCATTTCCCATAGATGCAACTATAAATTCAGAAAAAGGTTAAATGACAAAAAAGAAGTTGGTGGGAAAATATTCAATTTTTCTTTAAACATATCCAAGCATAAACAATAATAAAAACTCTTAGATCACAGTTAAACAAAAACGAAAACTTGAATAGAGAGAGAAATACAGCAAGGAAATGGCTAAAAATATCATAAACATATTCAGCCTCACATGTAATGAAATTATTTCAATGAACTATACTGTATTATTCTCCTAATCACCTATTAAATGAAACTGGCTTTCAGGTGAATAACCAAAATGAGAGAGCATGTCAGCCTGCCACAATGTATGTGAACAGTGCTGCAAGGTTATATGTACATCTCTTATCTGTCTTTCTCATAAACACACAACCATGTTCAAATATAGCCAATTTTTAAAGTAGCAAAAAATATTTTCTCTTTGATGCACATTTTTTAACTGATAATGCCCCATAAATCTCTTAATGGCAAAATTCTTTGGGCAGAGATTGTACTTTCCTGCAACCGCTTACTTCTTCCAATTGCATCCTCTAATTGGTCTCCCATTCACAGCTCTGATTTTCTACAATGATCCACACACTTCTCCATCCAATGCACATTTTTAAAAATATAATAAATAAAATATTAGTTTATTAGTCAAGGACGCAAAGAAGAGTGGAGATCTCTCACTTTTTGTCTATGTAGGATTATGTTTCAGATGACCATGGACAGAGTTCTTGGTGTCCATTCTGTGTCTCCTTTCCTGCATTATCTACTGGGCTCTGCCTCTCACATGAAAGCATTTCAGAGAGTTAGGAGTCCCTGCAGAAGTCTGAATTCTTGCCTGGGAGGTGGATTCTGGAGATGGAAGCTCTGTCCCCCGACAAGAAAGCAGGAAGAGTCAGAAATTCCTCTGCTCACCAGAGTTAGGGCCACAAAGAAACCACCTTGTTCCTTTCAGTCCAAATTGCAGAGGATGAGAGTCAGCAGCAGCACAGGAGATTTTTACAGCTTTCTTTTAGCCTCTCATTAGCACATTTCTCTCTGTGTTTCTCATTAGCATATTCCCTTGTTTCTTCACCCCTGAGTCATCATTTTCCTTTGGGACACTGGTCAGGGGACAATGGAAATGGTTCCTGCTGACTCTAACTCCCTAAGTGACCAGGTTGTATTTAGTGATTCCAGGTTCTATCACTCCTGCTCATGAATTCTGCTTCCTCGCATTGGTTTAACCTCCCACTTTTCCCATCCTTTGAACTGAAGTTTTCTCCATCTCTATAAGGGATGAAGCCATCTTCACTAAGGGCTGGTGTGTCCAAAGCCTGGACTTGAGGTGAGGATACAGCCTGCGTTGTTCTCCCCAGAACATTCTTTTCTCTTTTTCACCCAAGTGGAGAATTGGGCTTCTTGAATATGAAACCAAAAGCAGTAAACTCCTTGATCACACTTTTGTTCAATCAATTAGGAATGTCCTTCCTATGAGGCAAGTTAAGAAGTATCATCTATTCTTTTATTTAAATATTTGTTAATTAAGAAATAAGTTTTGCTCTCTTTATCCAACATTACTGAACCTAGTACCTTTATATGGATTTTATCATTGAATTCTTATGAAAATCCATTTTATAAAAGCAGTACTATTATGGACCCAATTTCACACTTTTATAAACAGCTGGAGTTCCATATCTTCCTAAAGCTATAAAAGAAGTAAGGGCGGGGGCATTATTGTGAACTTTGTAGAGATATTTCCAATTCTCAGTCTCTCAGCCAGTGGTTCTCACTCATGGGGGACTCTGGTTCCCTGTGGCAACATGGCAATGTTTGAAACAGGGGAGGGAGGAGCACCAATAAAATTCAGTGGGTACAGACCAGGGAGCTGCTCAGCATCCTACGATTGAGTCAACAACATATTTGGTTCAAGAGAAATCTTTCTGAGGTGCTTGTAGGATTTTTTTGCATTTAATTTACTCATTGTTATTTAAATAATTTGTTATTTTTATCATAGTAACATATATACTATTATTAAATTTGACAGTTTTGACACCAGAACACTGGGCTCCCATTTGGCTGATAGATAATTGTGACCAGAGTCTGTTGCAAACAATCTGTGGGAGGACTCTTAGTAACCTGTGATTCACTATAGCTGGTGAAGTGTTTCCCACATATCTAGCATTAATATTGTTTCTTTTTTCCGGTGTGAGTTCATGCATGTCATCTAAGCAAATAGGCCTGATGGCTTTCCCACACAGAAAACACCCATATGATTTCCTTCTTTGTGAATTCTCATGCTGCCTAAGTGTAGAAGGATGAGTGAAAGTTTTCCCATGTAGATGACACTCATACGGTTTCTCTCCAATGTGAGTTCTCTCATGCATTTAAGACTCAGGTATCAACAAGAAGGTCATTGTAGGTGGATTGCCAAGGCCAAACCAGATTGTCTCATTTGGTGGGTATGACAAGAAGGCAGATATTTGAGCTTCCAAATATTCCAAATATGATCAGCTTGATGAAGGTTTTATGCAGGGTATTTATTTATGCTTCTAAGAATCATTCTGCAAATAGAAGGCAAGTAGGCAAAAGTAGAAGTAGAGAGATCAATTATGGGGCTTTTCCAGTCAAGTAGGCAAGAAATGCCTGTGGCCTGGAATATAGTACGAACAGAAGCTGGAGCAAACTCCACCATATCTGTCACCTGTTTTCAACATGGACTTTCTCAAAATTTTGTGGTGGGGTATAAGAGAATCAAGGACAACTACTAGATTTTTTTTTGTTACTGGAGCACATCGGTGAATAATTTTATTCTTCACTGAGATAGAGGAGTTTAAGGGAAGAACTTGTTTAAGTGAAACTTGCAGGTAATCAAAAAACTTTGGAGTGTCAGAAAGAGGTCAGTGCTGATGATGGA
>PVIY010052937.1:0-14866 GCA_004026745.1 Myrmecophaga tridactyla | reverse complement strand
GTTGAGTTGAACAATCTCTTTATAAATTCTGGATACTAGACCTTTATCTGATATGTCGTTCCCAAATATTGTCTCCCATTGTGAAGGTTGTCTTTTTATTTTCTTGATGAAGTTCTTTGATGCACAAAAGTGTTTAATTTTGAGGAGCTCCCATTTGTTTATTTCTTTCTTCAGTGCTCTTGCTTTAGGTGTAAGGTCTTCATGTTTTTATGTTTTTCAATTATGTGTCATGCAGTGGAAATCTTATGTAGAGATACTGGAAATCAAAAAGATCCTTCAAAATATATAAATACATTCTATATGGTACTTAATAGTACATCTCTCTATATATATACATATGTTTTATAAACATACTAGTGGGCACATTTAATGCAATTATTTTGCTTCAAATATCAAATGAGCAACATTCTATCCTATCAGCATAAGCTAGTTTTGACTTTTATGGTGCCTCTAAAGCACCCATCAGGAAAAAAAAGTTGATCTACTATAGTACCATCTAGTTAGATTTGGATTTTATTTTCAAAGAGAAAAACAGTAAACTGAATGTGAAAAGTAGGAGTAGCAAGTAACAATTCTTGAAAAAATGTGGAACAAAGAGATTTTCTACTCATTGCTTCATATTCAGTAACTGATTCCATGCAATCAGTAAGAGCATTGTATAGCCCATTAAAGTTTGTGACAAGCTTTCATGCACATCACCTCACTTGATCCTCATTGAAACTTTGTTGAGGAGGTAGGGCAGGCCCTGTTGTAATTGTCTTAAGATAGGAAAATTGGTCCTCAGAAAATTCTCATTTCCTTAGTTTTCACCTCTCTTCACTAAGAATCAACTACCAGTGGACATACTGTATTTCTGCGAAATGGACACAAAGGGTTTGGGGTAGAATGAATCATGCACCCCAAATCAGACATGCTCTTAATCTTATTCTGCATTCCTGTGGGTGTGACCCTGTTGTAAATAGGACCTCCTGAAGATGCTATTTTAATTTAAGGTATGGCCCAGCTGAATGCAGGTGGGTCTTAATCTGAATTCCTGTAGCCTTTATAAAGAGACCCCAGAAGTCACAGAAACCTGAGAGTAGAGAACTACCATATGATGGGAGGTGGGGACAAAGCAAGGAACCCCAAGGAATGCTGGCAGCCAGCACTGGAATGCTATAGGGTTCCGGGAGAAAGCAAGCCCTGCCATTATCTTGATGTTGGACTTTTGCTAGTTTCAAAAATACAAGCCAATAAATTCCTGTTGTTAAGCCAAGCCACTGAGTGATACTTATCATAGCAGGCTGACAAACTAAGACAGGGTTCATCACATTAATGGTTGATTTTATCAATGGTTTATCAATTACTCCTGTTGACTCCAACAAGAGTAATAACAACCAACCGCAACCTCAAAAATGATACTAGCTAACACTTTCTGAGTATTTAATGTTGCCACCTACTGCTTTAAATGTCACATTTGCATAAAACCATTCAACATATATTTTATTTTCTCAAACCTAAGGTATATTGATTTATTATCTTTCCCATTTTACAAGTGAGGAAACTGTGGTTCAAAGGAATTAAGTACTTTGCCAATGTTATACCATAATAGGTGGTAAAATCCAGGATTAACTCTCAGACAATCTGACCAAAAATTTGTGCAATTATCACTTACACCATACTGGGCCCATTGCTCCATTTGTCCTTTCCTTTTTTCAAGCATGAAAAAATAAATAGACAAGTAATCAAACAATCAAATTTGTGGCTCCCATTATCTTCTATTTCTTATATGTCCTTTATCAATATTACTCTGCATTTGAACATATGCTGGGAAAGAGCAATATTTAAATCCATCATCAGGAGGCTTTTAAAAGTTTTAGGTTGGCTGCTTTGGAAGTACTAGATTTTGATTCCCACTGGGGAAGATAATAGGATAGTTCTGTGTATTTAGCTCTAATATGATAATCTTAAATACCCTCCAGGGTTTCTGAGGACACTTCATTACGTTACTGACTATAACTTCTTGGCTAAGACTTTGATTTTTCATTCTTCCCCAACAAAATAAGGTGTTTAAAGTGGTTTCCTGGCATAGAAAAACAAAGTTTGACAAGAGGACTTCTGAAATGTCCTTCAGTGCTCAAAGTCAATGAAACTTTAACATAATCGTGATAGATCTATCCTTATTAAAAAAACAGATAATTTCTCCCAGTAACATATAAAACTAGACCATGGCAAGGTAAAACCAGTAAGTTTTCATTTTGATTCCAGAATTATAATATTAGGGTTGAGTCTAGTTTTCATAAGCTTTTCTTAGAAGTGAAACCTATTTTTAATTCCATATACTCCCAGTATAAATATAGGTGATGAGTAGGTTTACTTTAGTGCTTTTAATTGTTATAACATCAATACTACACATCATGTTTAATTCTTTTTTATTCTGTTCATTTATTTACAGAGTTCAAGCCTATTATTTATACATGTGATTTGTTTTTTTTATGTTTATGAATTCTAATGTCAAGACAGAAATTTATGAAAATATGTGTTGAACAGTTAACATTTAAAAATGCTTCTCATAATATTCAGTAATCTATATTGTCATGTGACTTAATGGATAGCTAATTTGAAATTGCTTTTTATGTGTGTGAAACTGTTTTTTTTTTAATCTGCATTATCTATTCTCTTTTTTCTCCCACAGATTCAGAACCACATCACGGTGTTTCATTCAGAATGTGTTCTTCTTTTTGCTCATAAGCACGCTGAACTTCTTGATTTAAGTATCAGTGACTGTATTAGCAAAAATCACAAGAGATATGACAACTGTATGTTCATCTAACACTAACCCCAGAAGTTTCATAAAGAAACAATATTGTGCTATGAGCCACATAGACTAAAGAAGTATGTGAATATAAAGCACACCATTATACAGGGAATTCTTGAAATTAAAAACATGCTGCTCCACAAAATGATCCAAAATTAGAAGTCCTGATTCCATGATGGAAAAAAAACCCTGCAAAACAACAAAATTTTGAAAAAGAAGAGCAGACCCGAACACACCTCCCCAAACGTACTCATGTCTATCTCGATAATAGTTGCTAGTTTTACACTAGTGGAAAAGCCATGAAGACAATACAATAGCCTTAATACTTAATTAATCTAATAAAGGTTGAAATTTTGAGTCATTTCCGCTTACGTTTCTGAAAGCTATATATTTCCTTTTAATTTACTTATTTTCTCACGCATTGGACAGAACTTCAAATAGGTGATGTTGCTTTTAGGGCTGGACCAACCATTCCCTAAGCCCCTCCTTTCCTCCCAAACCCTTGGAACATACTTAGAAAATGGAAATATACTGTTTTTGAGAATACAGCATATAACCCACTTGGTGATGATACCCATGATTCTTGGTTAGCAGTGCAGACAAGAAGAAGGATACTTGCAGATGCATGGTAACCTCAGTTCACGCTTCTCCACTCTGCACCCTTCTCTCACTGAATGCCATTTCCTTTGCAGGAACTTTTGTGGGTCAAACAAAAGTCAGCAAAGATTTAGAGAAGTGTCTCTACTGGTCTGAATTGTTATATTGTTAACAGATTGAATATATAAGACAATTAGAAAACAAGACAGATGATATAATTACAAATGCAAATATTTGTTGGACAAAAGGGCAATGTAGTGGTTTGAGTTATGTGCCCCAGGAAAATACCTTCTTAAATCTATTCCATTCCTGTGGGTGTGGGCTATTGTAAATGGAATCTGTTGATGAGATTACTTCAGTTAAATTTGGCCTACCTTAATCAGGATGAGTCTTAATTCTATTGCTGAAGGCCTTATAGGGAAAGGCACAGAAAAACAAAAAACCAGAAGGAGCATAAGCTGCAAGTCAGTGGAACCCGGAAGAGAAGGATGAAGCCAGGGGAAGCTGCAATGTGCACTGACATGTGACAGAAAATCCAAGGACCACGATTCTCCAGCAACCAGCTCCAGAACTCCACAGTGTTCAGGAAGAAAGAATCGCCTTGATGACACTTGATTTTTGGACTTCTCCTAGCCTCAAAATTGTGGGTCAATAAATTCCCATGATTTAAGCTACCCCATGAGATGGTATTTGCTTTAGAAACAAGGAATCCAAAACAGGCGATAAATGCAAAAAGGAGTAATGAGCGCAGAAGTTGGAAATTCAGAGAGAGAGAATTTGGTAGGGATGCTTATGCAACATTTTCTCCAGGTGCACATTCCTCATTTTTACCACCAGGGAGTGATTTTTCTCTCCTTATCCTTGCCTATATAATTTTAAAGTGAAGGACACCACAAGACACTCTACATATGGGTGTACTGCTGTCCGCAGGAGGACAAGTAGATGCTAAACTATGTTCAACAAGTTAAAAAGTTACCAAGTCTATGTAGAAAAAAATCAAATGGTCAGAAGTTTACAAAGTAAAATGTAAAAGTCTTGGTCGTTCTATCTACTGGTTCTATTCAAAAGTAATAGCCATAGCAACATTTTCCTATGCCTCCTTCCATAATATCATACTAACAATAGGTGTTTGCTCTTATATAAATAGCATCTTTCTCTATATAACCATTAAAATTGATGATGATTACATTCATGCTTCATCTATTTACTTAGCAACACAACATTCTGCATCATTATGCATCTAGTCTCCCTTATGTTTTTTAACGGCTGACAGACTAAGGCACTGTTTTAAAGGTTAAATACTAATGGTTAATATTCAACGATGTCTTAATACTTCAATAGTTGTATAAAGTAAGGTGTTCCATTTTATGAAGGACTGTACTCACTCCACCTTTGATGGAAATTCGTATTTTTATAGGTGGTTTGTTTTGGTTTTTTTTGCCGTGTACTTAATCCTATCATTCACCCTTCTATGTATGTCTTTGGACACCTACCAGTAAGATCTTATTATTGTTTATATTTTCTCAACCATATTGGGATTATTCTCAAAGAGAACTATTCACTGACCTGACCACTCAAGTCCACTTGATACCAGCCATACATAAGCAATGCTGCCTTCCCTTCCTCTTTGCCCTTTTTCTATGCCAACTAGTATCTGTGCAGTGTAGGAACCGAGTGAGGTTTAACCTACTCGCAGTTCCTGTTCTCCTCCTCTTCTCTCTGTGATGGGGCTCAGAGCATCAAGGAACCCAATGCCTGGTAGACTGTAGATTGGTAAATTAACGAAAAGTCTGTTCACTTCTGGGCCTTTTCCAGGTCATCAGTTACTTCTGAGAAGCAGCAACGGAGAACAATTCTACAAACTTGCAAAGTGCCTGGAGTCATGGCTCCTGGTATGGTATAGAGAGTTCTGCTTGTGTCAAGAACAATAATAGATCTTGTTTACACATTTTGTAAAAGGCAGACCTGTTTTTTACTTAAATGATAAATCTTAACATACAAACACTCCATATATGATACACAATCATTGGCTTACAATATCATCACATCAATTTCTCACCATAAACATTTTTCATAACTTTTGCATCACCTCAGAAAAAGAAATAAAAAGAAAAAAGAAAAATCTCATGCACGCCATCCCCCTTACCCCTCCCTCTCTGTTGACCACTAGAATTTCCATCCATTCAATTTATTTTTATCCTTGTCCCCCTATTACTTGTTCATTCTCCATTCATACTTTTTACTCATCTGTCAATACACTAGATTAAAGAAGTATCAGACACAAGGTTTTCACAATCACACAGTCACACTGTAAAAGCCATATCATTATACAATCATCTTCAAGAATCAAGGCTACCGAAACACAGCTCAACAGTTTCAGGTACTTTCCTTTAGCCACTCCAATATACCATAAACTTAAAAGGGTTATCTATATAATGCATAAGAATAACCTCCAGAATTACCTCTCGACTCTGAAATCTCTCAGCCTCTGAAATTTTATTTTGTCTCATTTCTCTCTTTCCCCTTTTGGTCAAGAAGGCTCTCTCCATCCATTGATGCTGGTCCTGGCTCATCCCGGGATTTCTGTCCCACGTTGCCAGGGAGATTCACATTCTGGTAGTCATGCCTCATATATGGAGGTGGTGGTGAGGGCAATGAGCTGAACTGCCACATCAGCTTAGAGAGACAGGTCACATCTGAGCAACAAAAGAGGTTCTCTGGGGGGTGACTCTTAGGCCTAATTTTAAGTAGATTTAGCCTATCCTTTGTAAGAATAAGTCCTACAGGGGAAAACCCCAAGATTAAGGGCTTGGCCTATTGACTTGGTTGTCTTCACTGCTTGCAAGAATATCAGAAATTCTCCAACTGGGGAAGTTGAACACTTCCCCCTTTCTCCCCAGTGCCCCAAGGGGTCCTTGCAAAACTTCTTTATTCACTGCCCGAATTACTCTGGGACATATCAAGCCTTCTTACTAACCTGGACAAACCAACAAAGTCTCACATCCTATTCAAGATTCCTTGTACTTATGGCGTTCAACTAAACTGACCATACCAGTTAAATTAGGAAATGCACTATGCAAACATAAATTTTGCACCAAATAAACATCTCTCCCTTTGGTCTCAAACAGAAGTTGAAATTTTGAAATATGGACCATATCATCCTTCACCCTTTATTCTGATTTGCCTTAGTCCTACCCAGATCAGCCTCATTCACATCTCTTCTCCAAGTCAGATTCCTTTCTCAACTTTTTAAACAGTTCCTGTATGGAGCACTGCGGACTTTCATAGCCTCAGAGCTCTAATTCTGAGTCTCAGGTGCCACATAAATACCCAAGGTTTCTTGGAACGACCAGGTTATAAACAAACAGCTCAATATGTCAGAATTTAGAAGTAACAGTTGCACCTCCTGAATATATGTGACCAGCTGTAAGAGCTTATAATCTAGGACCCTTCACAATAGGTCCCAACCTGATAACCCATGGTCTTGCCTTCACTTCAAGTTTTTATACCATAGTCCCTATGAGTGAGGCATGATAATATTTGTCTTTCTGCTTCTGACATTTCACTCAGCATACAGTTCCCTAGGTACATTCACCTATTTGCATGCCTCACAACTTGTCTCCTTCTTGTAGCTGGTCTGCAGTCTGTTTTATATATACATACAGTGGATAGTATTGTGCTATCTATTTCTGATTTTTTACAATCAGTCCTGTTGCACAATCTGTATTCCTTCAGCATCAATTGCCCAGTCTCTACCCTATTTCTATCTCCTGGAAACCTGTGTTCTTAACCTTAATTCTCCAAGTTCACTCATTAATGTTAGTTCATATTAGTGAGATCATAGTATTTGTCCTTTTGTTTCTGGCTAATTTCACTCAACAAAACGTCCTCAAGGTCCATCCACATTGTTACATGCTTCATGACTTAGTCTTACAGCTGTGTAATATTCCATCCTATTTATATACCACAGCTTGTTTAGCCACTCTTCTGTTGTGGGACATTTGGGCTGTTTCCATCTCCTGGCAATCATAAATAATGCTGCTATAAACACTAGTGTGCAAATCAGACATGGTTTTGACATGATGCTTACTAAACTATATTACTGAAGGTTTTACCTGGGTCACCCAACTTGTCTCTTCACTATTAAATAAAACGTACTAAGTTTAATACAGTATATTAGTTTTTAGTCTGCCATGAACAGTTGCCCCACCAACAAGCAGAGGAAATGTTCATCTGCAAGACCACGATAAACATGAGCATGCAAACCACGAGACTGGATTCCTTTTAAGGTTTGTCGTGGGAAACGCGCGCACGCACGCACGCGCACACAAACACGGCCCTTCATAATTCTTGCCGCCCCTGAGAACAGACTTCCTGCATAGGGAGAGGTACATTTATAGGACCACAACAGCTGCATTACCCCTAATCCAGAAACCCATGCAAGGCGCAGAGCTGAGACTTCGCTATCCTTAGTGCTATGGCCTCCAATGAAGGTCCTGTCGCCGGGTGGGGGCGGGAAGGCTCTGCAGCCAGCAGTACCGAGAGCATCCCAATTCCCTCTCTGTCCTTGATCGGCTGAGAAGCGA
Organism: Myrmecophaga tridactyla; assembly: GCA_004026745.1. Classification (NCBI taxonomy): domain Eukaryota; kingdom Metazoa; phylum Chordata; class Mammalia; order Pilosa; family Myrmecophagidae; genus Myrmecophaga; species Myrmecophaga tridactyla. The sequence goes on along the minus strand of PVIY010052937.1, from coordinate 6,886 downwards.
GAGGCGGCGGCCAGCCCCCTGCGGCTTGACTTGCCATTGGCTGCCAAGAGGTGACAATCAGGGCGGGCCCCGGCCGCTGCGCTCGCTCCGGCTCGGTGCTGCCGCCGCGGTGTGCGCTTACGGTGTCGCCCTTGCAGCCGCCGCCTGGGTCCTTTTGGCCGCTGCCTTGCTTTGGGGTGACTTCCCGGGCTCCGGACACAGACAGCCATGGTAAGTGATCTTAGCCGGGTCGGGCCAAGAACCTCTCGCGGCGGGCAGGGCCGTGCCGGCTGCCGGAGGGAACCGAAAGCGCAGCCGGAGGTTGGCGCGGGGGCCCGGGAGCGCACGGTCGGCCGCGGGACCAGCCTCGCTGCGAAAGGCGCTGGGATGGTGGCGACGCCGCGGCGGGGGGGCCGGTGCCTTTGGCTTCTCAGGGGTTCCTGAGCTCGGGAACGCGAGGTGCGGCCGGTGCGCGGGGGCTTCCCGGCTCAGGTGGGCCCGCGGGTGTGGGAGGCTGAGGACCTGCGAAGGGACACGCGCCGGATGCGGGTCCCCTCCCGCCGCGCCGTCCGGGCCGGCCTGGGAGCTGCCGCAGGTGACAGGGGGAAGGTGGCGTGGAAATGAGGCGGATCCGGACGGACAGGAGGGTCTTCCCCGGCTGGCCTGGGATTTGGGGGGATGGGGCGGCGGGAAGGTGGGGTGGTAGTGCCCCCTAATATTTCACCGTTTTCTGCTCCGAGTATTCCGAATACGGCCGGAATAAATGGTTAATGCAGCGCACGGGGAGCAGACGCAGCAGCCTCATCCCGGAGCCCCTTCCCACCTGCAGCTGCTCCCTGACCCCCAGGTTTCCCCCCTTCTGTTCCCGCAGTATGGATTTGTGAATCACGCCCTGGAGCTGCTGGTGATCCGCAATTACGGCCCCGAGGTGTGGGAAGACATCAAGTAAGTGTCCGGCACACACCAGCGTGGCCCGAGTGTGGCGCAGCGCGTGGGGGACCCCGGGCGGCCCCCCAGCGCGCACCCCGCGCGCCGCTTCTTTCCCCGCCTTCCCCCCAACCCGGGGTCGCGGAGGCGCATCCTCGGAGCTGCCCCCGCCCGCCGCCGCCGTCGCAGCTGCGCTCCCACGCTCAGGAGGGCTGACCCCGCCAGGACCCCGCGGCCTGGGCGGAGCTGGGAGAGCAGAGCCGGGGGTAGAGCCCCTTGGAGTCCCCCGCGGCCTCCTGACCCGGCCTGAGCGTGGGAAAGCGCTGCCCGCGGCTCCCAAGCTCTGCAGGCCCGGAGGCTCCCACGCGGAGAGGGGCCCTGGGGACCGCACACGCCTCAGCGCGGTTTCTGCTCTCCCAGGCCTTCCAAACAAATGCAAGATTTTGGCTTAAGATCCACACACCTTGCAGCTATATAAGCTAACGAAGCATTTTTGGTTTGCTGAAGCTGTCTTGAGATTATCTCCTGAGCGACAGTGAATTAAGAGCCCTACGTTCGTTCTGAAATAAAGTAAAATTGAAATATTTCCACTTTCATTTTTTTTTTCCAAATTCCCTTTTAATTTTGAAGTTAGAGAATTTGTGGTTTTACAGAACAGTCATGTATAAAATACAGGATTTCCGTTTCCTACCCTATTAGTACACCTTGCATTGGTGTGGTACATTTGTTAAAATTGATAAAAGCACATGTTTATAATTGTACTATTAACTAAGTCCATGGTTTAATTTAAGGTTCGCTGTTTTTGTAATGCAGTTCTATAGACTTTTTTTTTAATTTATTTCTTCTATTACCATATAAACAACCTAACGTTTTCCCCATTAAACCGCATTCAGATACTTTTCTATTATGGTGAAAGCTAAGCCCTAGGATAGCTGTGAATTTTGTGAACTCAGAGCTGTGAGCCCAGAATTCTGGATATGACTGGAAATACCTCACTTACCTGAGAGTTTAACCTCAGTGATGGGTCATCTTTGCATCTCTCTCTCTCTCTCTCTCTCTCTCTCTCTGTCACTGTGGAGAAATTTGCATTGAACTTGTTGTGCAGTTGACCACTTATCACTATAGCTAGCTGTGCCAAACCGTTTTTGTGGACCGTCCCTGTATAACAGCATTAAACTATAACATTCTCATAGAGGTTGGAGAGAAAGCATACCTGGGTGGGAAGACAACACAGTTTTAAAAGTATTTTCTCTGATTTCCTGTAGTCACTGACTTCATTTTGTTTTCCCAAATAGGTGATGCTTCCATGCTTTACTGTTTAAGTGCCTTACGTTGATTAACAGTTAATTCTAATAGGCATTATTGATTTGCAGCTTTATGTAGTGTGTTTTTTTTTAATTACTAATTACCTGTTTCCATGGAAGTAACCAGGATTATGCATCAAGCACTAGAATGGAACTTTTCCTCCACCTGAGCCTGTATATCGCCCACAGGTTATAAAGGGAAATGGAGATTTGGCAATTAAGTGGTTGAGTAAATGAGCAATGTAGGCACCGAAGGTTGCTTTGGGATTTGAATTTTCTGTCTACCTAATTAATAGCTTTATAATTTTAGTTCTGCTTGATAGAGTTATAGAAAGGGCAGACATCAAGGGCAGGATATTAAACAGTGTAACAAGATTAATTTTAAGCCAATTTGTGAATTTATGGGAGCAATAAAAATCTCCCCCATATGGTATTTTCTCCTCTGTAAATGGAAATTCCCAAATTTCTCCATGGAAGAACTATGACAATGAATATGTTTCCAATGTTGACCATATAATAAAAGATGGATCTTATGGTTAAAAAGTCATTACATAATTTAACAAATTGAGAATTTATGTCCTTCCCATTACTAATTTAGATCATTGTTAAATACAGAAATGAAAGTTATACTTCACTGAGAAATGTATCTGAAACTTGAAAAGGTAAATTACGAGGAGATTTGTTTATATTGGTTATATTTTTCCCAGAAAAGGTCAAAATATCTAAAAATATACAGATTCCATGGATGAGAACATAACTCTGTGAAATCATAATGAGAATACTGTTACATTCTACTTTTAAAATAATTTATAAATTTTTCATTAAATGTCAGTATCTTTAAACTCACTACTTTAAGTAGCTCCAAACAGTATTCGTTATCCTTTTAAGTGATAATGATGCAAAGCACGCAGAACATTTTTTTCTGGTAAAATGAAACATGTTAAATGGGTGTTTTTATTGCAAAATTAACTCAAGAATTATGTGCTGCTGGAAGAAAAATGCTATTAAAATATTGTTTGTATTCCCAGGATTAAGTTTGATTATCTTTTACCTAAGCATCCCTTGGTGGATCCCATCTTTTCTAGGGTGTAGTTTAGTATCTGGGCTAGAGAACATGGTTCAACTCTGCAATGAGGGATTAAAGCAGATCATTGATTTTTAATTTACTACCCTGAGAGATTATTGTGTGTTCTCTGGGAGGGTTTTTGCTTACTAAAACAGAGATTTGCACTGGCTAGGGACATGGGGTTAGGGAAGAGATACTGGAAAATATTGAAAAATGCTCCTCAGATGATTCTGATCCCTCTTACCAAGCTATCCTCTGCTTCAGGAAGGATCACTGCAGTCAGTGGAGTTGTCCAAGATACTTTGTTCTAACTTTTTGTGAGAAAATACATTCATGACTTTTTGTTTTCTCAGATTCAATAAGTACCATACTTTACTGTCTTACTTTTTGGTCCGTGAGAACCTTTCTGAATGGATGTTTTTAAAATGTTATATAATGCTTTTTGGGTTTAGTTGGAAATACCCATCTATCCTTCATGAGAAGGGATGCGAAACATTTAATGATGAATAAAACCTTAAGTAACAGAATCTGTACAGAAAATTCTGGGTGGGTAAAAGCCAAAAGTACTCCATTCTAAACTCACTATTCACTTATGGTCTTACCAACAATATAACCATTTCACAAAAGTGTTTATCTTTTTATGAAAAAAATTGTTTAAACCAATTTTCAGCAAACTTTTTTGTACAGGAACAGTACTAAATATTTTAGGTGCTGCAGGCCAAGGGTCATAATTGAGGATATTAGGTAGGTACCTATGAAACTATTAAAATCGAACCATTTAAAAATGAATCTATACCATTAAAAACCAAAGAGATGAATCTACTTCAAATTTTGTTTTATTGGTTTCCTTTCAATTTTCAGATGGTCCTTTCAAGAAACCATGGTTCCTAAACGATGAGAAAAAAAAATCATCAATTCAGAAAAATACTCAAGGTCAGGATTTATGAATTTTAGAAAAGCATTAAACATTTGATTTAATCAAATCTATTAGCCCCATAGCAACCCTGGCTAAACTAATCATTCCGTCAAATTACTGGATGCAATTTTAGATTTTCTACCTTCACTGGAGCATATGGTTTCTAAAAAATATAAAAATGTGAGATGATTAAAAGCCTAATAACAATGAATGGACATATCAAAGGAGAAGGAAGTATAAAGAGAAAAGGAGGAGGTGATCCTATAGAGAAAACAGGATTTAACAAACATGTATGACAGCTCAATCACTATATTAATATTCTTTTTAGCCTCCAATGTTTTGGAGCAGTTAGAAGAAAAATTCTGAGATAGTGGAATGGTAGCCCATGACAAACTTTGGAATCTGTTCTGTAACTACTTGTTGAAGTGTGCTTTGAAAATTATTGTTTTTTTTCTTTCTTTGCTTTGCATATATGTTATATTTTACAATAAAAAGTTTGAAAAAAAATGAACACCCAGATTTAATTCCCAGAGTCTGCCCATGCCAAAAAAAAGAAAAGACAATCAAAAAGCAGCTTCCTAGCAATGAAAAGGAACTGTAATTATTTAATTCAGACTCGAGCAGTCCAAGGAACAAATTCAAAATAGTTTCTAAACTCTAAAGTGCTGCAGTGTGTCAGTTAACCCTTTTGTGTCTACTAGAAGATCTGAGATAAACAATTGGATCAAAATGTGGTATGAGAGATATAAAAATGATAATATTGTAATTATCCCATTAGTCGATAAATACTGGACTAAGTTCCATGAGGAAGCTGTCAATCATCTTCCCTTGTGGGAAGAATCTGTATTGGTTTAATATGATTTTATGTGATTTACCTCCAACAGGGCATTCTACTTTTTCGTTCATTGATTCATTCATTCTATTCACTTGTTCTGCTTATTATTGTTTTTTTTTTGTATTCTGTATGGCGGAGTCACATTTCATTCTTTTTCCATGTGAGTATCCTGTTATTGCAGCACCATGTGTTGAATTTTTGTTTGTTTGTTTGCTTGTTTATTTTGGGGAAGTGCATGGGCCGGGAATCAAACCCAGGTCTCACGCCTGGCAAATGAGAATTCTACCACTGAACTACCCTTGCAGCCCTGTTCCTCTTATTTTTAATGAGCATAGTCTGGTGCTTTAGACACTGAAAATGGAAACGTGAGTGATATCAACTGCTCTAGTTTGCTAGCAGCTGGAATGCGCTATACCAGAAATGGATTGGCTTTTACAAGGGGGAATTTAATGAGTTGCTAGTTTACAGTTCTAAGGCCGAGAAAATGTCCCAATTAGAACAAGTCTATAGAAATGTCCAATCTAAGGCATCCATCCAGGGAAAGATACCTTGGTTCAAGAAGGCCGATGAAGTTCAGAGTTTCTCTCTCAAGTGAGAAGGCGCATGGCAAACACAGTCAGGGTTCCTCTCTCAGCTGGAAAGGCACATGGCGAACACAGCGTCATCTGCTAGCTTTCTCTCCTGGCTTCTGGTTTCATGAAGCTCCCCAGGAGGCGTTTTCCTTCTTCATCTCCAAGGGTCGCTAGCTGGTGGACTTTGCTTCTTGTGGCTATGTCATTCTGCTCTGCTGTCTCTGAATCTCCCATTCTCCAAAATGTTTCCTCTTTTATAGGACTCCAGTAAACCAATCAAGACCCACCCAAATGGGTGGAGACCTGTTGTCACCTAATCCAGTTTAACAATCACTCTTGACTAAATCACATTATCCAGGGAGATGATCTGATTACAGTTTCAAACATACTGTATTGAATAGGGATTATTCTACCTTTATGAAATGGGATTTTGATTAAAACATGACTTTTCTAGAGGGCATACATCCTTTCAAACCAGCATATCAACCTTGCTTTTAAGAAAATGCCAGCGATGTCAGGATAATTCTAGGCTAATTATTTTATTTTTAAAATTTTCCTTCCTGTGACTCAAAAAAAAATTTTGTCTGTTGAATAGTATATGCTGATCTTCCAGTTTCAAAACTAATATGTCTAGTGTTAATCAGAAAGTAATCGCTATAGTTCACATAAACCAAAAACTCTGCTTTAAGTTCTTTGTGTGATTCTCCAACTTCTCATCTGCATAAGAGAAGAAAAACACCTACTCTATAGGGTTGTTGAGAGTCATACGTTAAATAATATCTGTGAAATGTTTAATGTAGTTCTTGAAAAATGACTGCTTAATAAATGGTAACTATCATTTTTATTCTGACTCTAGAATTAGAGTTTTTTAACTGTTCCCTTTCTTAGCTCACCTGAAAGATATGAGGCTCTCCTTTAAATAACAATAACTCACTGCAGTGTTACCACAGGAGTCTAAATGTTTCCTCATCACTGTAGGGAAAGTGTTAATTCTCTCATTTTTCACCCTTTCTTTCTCCTTTTCCATCAATGCAGCTGATACCAGACCTTTGAATTTGAAGTGAATCTTAGAATTCCTCCTTTCCCATTTCATTCTGGTTTTTATCACCTTCCTCACACTTCTCAAACCATCCACTAGCTAGATTCTTTGTGTCTGACTTTTCATCCTGCAGACTATGGGAAGAATATTGCTTTTATTATGCTGTTTTTTCTGCACAAGTTTTTCAGAATCAACTTGCGCTGTCTCTCTCTGTTGTTTGAAACTACAGCCTATATTCTTAATATTAA
>PVIY010052936.1:0-14947 GCA_004026745.1 Myrmecophaga tridactyla | reverse complement strand
ATAAAGATAGAATAATCCCTATTCAATACTGTATATTTGAAACTGTAATGAGATCATCTCCCTGGTTGATGTGATTTAGTCAAGAGTGGTTGTTAAACTGGATTAGGTGACGACATGTCTCCACCCATTTGAGTGGGTCTTGATTAGTTTCTGAAGTCCTATAAAAGAGGAAACATTTTGGAGAGAGGGATTCAGAGAGCGCAGAGAATGCTGAAGCACCACGAAGCAAAGATTCCATCAGCCAGTGACCTTTGGAGATGAAGAAGGAAAATGCCTCCCGGGGAGCTTCATGAAACCGGAAGCCAGGAGAGAAAGCTAGCAGATGACGCCGTATTCGCCATGTGCCCTTCCAGCTGAGAGAGAAGCCCTGACTATGTTTGCCATGTGCCTTCTCACTTGAGAGAGAAACCCTGAACTTCATCGGCCTGCTTGAACCAAGGTATCTTTCCCTGGATGCCTTTGATTGGTCATTTCTATAGACTTGTTTTAATTGGACATTTTCTCGGCCATAGAACTGTAAACTAGCAACTCATTAAATTCCCCTTGTTAAAAGCCATTCCGTTTCTGGTATATTGCATTCCAGCAGCTAGCAAACTAGAACAGCAGATAAAAAACTGCTTGCATTAAGGATGTACCAGGGAGTTAGTTCTGTTTGCTGGTTTATTTTCTTGTTGTTGCATTTGTACATTTCCGTTTGTTTGGGTTTATACCTTATCTTAAGGTTAAACATAGAATAAATCCTTGCAACATTTCTTTCCAAGAAACAATTTTCATTCTCTTCTATTTACCCTATCTTAGATGCCTCCTACCTTGGCTTTTGTATCCCCAGTGTTCCTTCATTCCTCCTGCTTCTCCTTTTCAGATTTTAAAGGGTTTCCTTCTTATGGGATGGTCCCCAGACCATCATTCTTGCCTAACTTTTCTTAGCACTTGACACCTTCTTCTGGAATCATTGTATTCACGCACATGGCGCCAATTACATACAATAAAGGTGACCACTAAATTCATTTCTCCACATCAGAACTATCTCATGAGATCTCTATGAGCAGGGGTATGCTGGTTAGCTCACTGCAGGAAAGGCTTAATTTGTAGCTTTTTCCAATTTCCGAGGAATAAATACACCCTTCATAGCCAATCTCAAGCTACCAATGGTTTAACAATTAGCTTAGAAAATTCCTGAGTATTGCTGTGCCTACCAGACATCACCATTTGGCTGTTGTGGAATTCCATCCTCAACATGCCCACACTAACTCTCATTACCTTTTTCTCTCCCAACATGTCCCTTCTCAATTAATAGTATTCCCATTCATTTATTTGTTTAAATAAAAGTCCTGGGTTCAGTCTTTCATTTGTTCCTCACCCTCACATTTAGTACTGGTAATCCAATACTTAATATTGGTATTCCAATGCTACTAGTTAAAAATGGTAATTTGTCTTTCAAATGCCCCAGCACTGCTAGCTAAACATCATTTTTCACCTGGATTGCTACAATAGACTTCTTACGATTGTTATCTCTTTGTTCTGGCCCAATTAATTCTGCTTCCAATTGATTCTCCATGTAGTGACCAAATGATTTTTCTATAATGTAGGCCTACTCATGTCAAATTCTTATTTATAGCCCTTTACCCTTCCATATAAACATGATGATTGGCTTTTTCATTTCTACAAATAAGGCTTTTGGAATTTTGATTGCTATAAATTGCTTTGGGTGGTACTGACATCTTAATGATATTTAGCCTTCCAATCCATGAACATGGAAGATTCTTCCATTTATTTAGGTCTTCTTTGATTTCTTTTAGCAGTGTCTTGTAGTTTATGGGGTATAAGGACTTTACATACTTAGTTAGATTTATTCCTAGATATTTGATATGTTTGGTTGCTATGATGAATGGAATTTTTTTCTTGTTCAAAATATTCACTACTTGTGTATAAAAGCACCACTGATTTCTGGGTATTGATCTCATACTCTACCACTTTGCTGAATTAACTAATTAGGTCTCGGAGCTTTGCTGTGGATTTTTCAGAATTTTTTGTATATACAATCATACTATCTGTAAAGAGGGAACATTTTACTTCTTCCTTTCCAATTTTGATTATTTGTATTTCATTTTCTTGACTATTTGGTCTGACTAGAGCATTCAATACAATGTTGAATAACAGGCTGACAGTGGCCATTGTTGTCTTGTTCCTGAGCTTAGAAGGAAAGATAGTGGTAGCCATTTCATAGTACCCTTTATCATACCAAGGGAGTTTCCTTCTATTTCTAGTGTTATATATGATTTTTTTTATGAAGAAAAAGTGCTAAATATTTTTTCTGTATCATTTGAGATGTTCATGTAGTATTTTTCCTCATTCAAATAATGTGATACGTTACATTAATTCCTTTTCTTGTGTTGAAAAAGACTTGCATACCAGGGATAAATTCCACTTCGTCTTTTTTTGGAGTGTCATATCTTTATCCACTTTTGGTATGAAGGTGATATTTTAAACTCAGAGAATGAGTTAAGGAGTTTTCACTACTCTCCAATTTTTTTGGAAGGGTTTGAGCAGAGTTGGAGTTAAGTATTCTTGGAATGTTTGGTAGAATTCCCCTGCGAAACTATCTGATCCAAGGCATGTACTATAATAGTCTCCTACTATTAAGGTAGAATTGTCAATTTCTCCCTTCAAATCAGTCAGTATTTGCTGCATATATTTTGGGACACTGCTGTTAGATGTATCTGTATTTATAATTGTTACATTTTCCTGTTGAGCTCTTCCCTTCATTGGTATGAAATGGCTGTATTTGTTCCTCGTAACTATTTTTTATTTACTGTCTACTTTATCCAATATTATCGTAGCCACCCCAGCTCTCTCGTGGTTACTATTTGCATGCTTTCACTGTCTGTCCTTTCACTGTCAACCTATTTGTATCTGTGACTCTAAGGTGAGTCTCAGACAGCATGCAGTTGGGACATGCTTTTTATAAATTCTGCCAATCTGTGCCTTTTGCCTGGAAAGTTTAATCTATTTACACTTAAAGTCATTACTGATAATATAGGACTTTCTTTTCCCATTTTGCAATTTAGCCTTTGTAAGTTGTATACCTTTTTGTCCCTCACTTTCACTACGGCCTAATTTTATATTTATTTTCTTTCTTGTGTTGTACCATGTTGAGCGCTTTCTCATTTCTATTTGGATATATTTTTTATCTGCTTCCCTTATGGGAAGAGCTAAAATTTAACATCCTAAACATGTAACAATTATATTTGGTTTGATTCAAACTTAACTCCCATGCTATGCATATATAATTTACTTATCTCCCTCTGTCCCACCACCATTTTTCGGTACCTGTTATCACTTATATCCTTCTACATTGTTTGTCCAGAAACCTAGATTTACCATTACTTATTATGCATTTGCATTTTCGTACTGTAGGACGTAAGAAGTGGAGTTATATAACACACACACACACACACACAAACACACACAAAATACTGGAATTTATGATTACCCAAATGGTTATCTTTATTGCAGGTCTTTACTCTGCTTTGAACCACTGTCTAGTGTCCTTTTGTTTCAGTCTGAAGAACCCCTTTAAGCTTTGTTTGTAGGATGGATACAGTAGTGATGAACTCCCTCAGTTTTTGTTTATCTGAGAATGTCTTAGTCTCCCCTTCATCTTTGTAAAAGCACGTCAACAGATAGAAAATTCTTGGCTGGCAGTTATTTTCCTCCAGGAATATCTCCATTCATGGCCTTCTTTCTGTTATGGTTTCTGATGAGAAGTCAGCACTGAATCTTATTGGGTTTTCCTCGTATGGAAATGATGCTTTTCTCTTGACGCTTTCAGAACTCTCTTGTCTTTTGCATTTGATAACATAATCAATATATGATGGAGTGTATTTTTCTTCACCTGCATCCTGGTTGATGTTATCTGAGCCTCTTGGATGTGCATATTCACATCTTCTGCTAAGTTTTGGAAGTTCTCTATCATTATTTCTTTGACTATACCTTCCACCCTTTTATGTCTTTCTTCTCATTTGGGGTCTCCCTTAACACATATATTGTTGCACTTGATGGTGTCCCTTAGCTATCTTAAGTTATTTTCACTTTTAATATTTCTTTTTTTCTTTCTGCTCCTCAGCCTGACTCATTTCAAGTGTCTTATCTTCAAGTTCATTGATGCTTTCTTCTGCCAGTTTCAGTCTGTCCTTGAAACCCTCCTGGGTATTTTTCATTTCAGTTATTGTGGTCTTCAACTCCAGTAGTTCTGTTTGGTTCTTTTTTTAAAATTTCTATCTCTTTACTTAGATTCTCACATTATTCATTCATTGTTTACCTGATATCCTGTAGTTCTTTCTCTATACTTTCCTTCATGTCTTTAAAATGTTAAGATCATTTTCTTAAAAGATTTGTTCAGTATGTTCACATTCTCATCTTCTTCATTGGTATATCCTGTATTTTTGTTCTCTTCCTTGGGATAGGCCATCATTTCCTATTTCTTTGTCTTGTACTCATTTGTTGCATACTGTGCATTTTAATATTTTAAAATGTATCTTTGGGATTTACTCCCTGTTATGTCTGTTTCTGGGTTTCGTGAATAGTTAATGATAAGAGACAGCTTTGCTTGAGCGTCAGTCCTCCCATCAGGAGGGTCTGCCCAGGAAGAAGGTGATGTGATGTGATGTGATAGGGTTTTCTATCCTAGCCTCTGTCTTGTCCTGGGCTTTCATTTGTTGGTTGTTTGGAGTTCCCCTCTTTATAGGATTTGTCTGTCCCTTCTGCTTCACAGAGGACAAACCTCAGTCTCCCCCATATCTAAATCTGATATGCTTTTGTCCCACACTGTATACCTCCATAGCTATTTATACTCCTTCCATCGTCTCACCCTACTTTTGCATGGACAGCAGATTCTGGGAGGAACTTTCCAAATTCATTCTTTTCCAGCCAAAAAAGGACCAGAGACCTACAAGTCAGTGCAAATTGCCTCAGAAATACCCACTGATCAGAATGGGTGTCAAAAATTTCTCTGATCACTCCTGAGGGCTGAGCTTTACAGGCCTTCCCAGCAAATCCACTCTTTCAGCTAACTTTCCCTCACAACTCTGAGGAGACCCTGCATCTTTAAATCTCCCCTGCTGCTGATGCTGCCTGGGGGGGTTGAAAAAATATTTTCAGTCTTTTTCTGGGGTGGGGTTGAAACAATGGCTGTCACTGCCTTGTCCAGGTGTGCTGGTTTGAAAGGATGTATGCCCCCTAGAAAAGCCATATTTTAATCAAAATCCCATTTTGTAAAGGCAGAATAATCCCTATTCAATACTGTATGTTTGAGACTGTAAACAGATCATCTCCCTGGATGATGTGATTTAGTCAAGAGTGGTTATTAAACTGGATTAGGTGACGACATGTCTCCACCCATTTGAGTGGGTCTTGATTGGTTTTTTGGAGTCCTATAAAAGAGGAAAGATTTTGGAGAATGGGAGATTCAGAGAGAGCAGAGAATGCTCCAGCACCATGAAGCAGAGAGTTCACCAGCTAGCGATCTTTGGAGATGAAGAAAGAAAATGCCTTCTAGGGAGCTTCATGAAACCAGAAGCCAGGAGAGAAAGCTAGCAGATGATGCCATGTTCGCCATGTGCCCTTCCAGCTGAGACAGAAGCCCTGACTGTGTTTGCCATGTGCCTTCTCACTTGAGAGAGAAACCCTGAACTTCATCAGCCTTTTTGAATCAAGGTATCTTTCCCCAGATGCCTTTGATGGGAAATTTCTATAGACTTGCTTTAACTGGGACGTTTTCTTGGCCTTAAAATTGTAAACTAGCAACTTATTAAATTCCCCCTTTTAAAAGCTATCTCATTTCTGGCATATTGCATTCCAGCAGCTAGCAAACTAGAACACCAGGGCAGGATGAAAAAATAGCTGCCCTCAGAGCCAGGACTAAGCAGTTCAAATTTGCTAATCAAAGGCTGTGATCAGTGATCAGATGAGCACATTCTGTTTTTGGTGACAAGAAGTCTTAGTCCCTTGGTGTTAACAGCAACTAGCCAGGGACTGGACCTGCAGGAGCTTGGCATGAGGGCAGGGGATGGCCATCCTATGCTGCTGCATGGAGAGAGTAATTTACAGTGCTTACCAAAACTTATCAGCCTACTCCTGCTGCTCTTTTCAGATGCTATTTATCTGGAATTTCAAAATATTTTCAGACAGTTTCTGCCTATTTTGGTTGTTTTAGTGGAAGGACTGAGTCCTGAAGCTCCCTACTCCATCATCTTCCTTGAAATTTCCTTTCATTTGTCTTTTGATGCCACTTGGATAAAGTCACAAACCTTCCAGGTATATTATAAAGCCCTTCAAAGGCTGGTTCTAAAAGAAGCATCATTTCTTATGACAGACACAAAAATATTTTAATAGTCATATGGAAGTATTTATGGTGCTTCTAAACTTTTCCTCATACTATTTTCTCTTACAGCGCTAATATTAGCAATAAGAAAGCTTACATCTTTCTGTGAGTGCTTAACACAAGTGCCGGCTTTATTCTAACTTCCTTATAGGTATTCTTGTTTAATCCTCATAGCCAACCTAGTAGTTAGTGTTTTATCAATTTAGTAACAAACATGTCAGCAAAACTTTCCATGATTGCACAGCTAGTAGATACTTGCACCAGCACTCACACACAATAAACTGACATCAAAACAAATGCCCTTAAATACGATGCTCAATTGCTTGAGACTACCCATCTCCTCCAACTCTCAGTCATTCTAACTGCTCCTTATGGTTATCCCACTCCAGGAAGCTTTTACGAATGGAAATATATCATGAGTTCCAATAAATCCCTTAGCTAATTCTTGTCTTTACTCTTTTGGAATTGCTTATTCACTTGTCCATGGTTCCCAGAAAATAATGTCTTCTTTTTGAAGGCACTGAATGGCTTTTTTACCTTTGTGTTTGAAGCCCCCAACAGGGTGGTCAATACAAAACAGCTGTGAATTCATGTTTGTTGAATGAATAAATGTTGAAAAGTGAGAAATCACTACTTGAGATCATTAAGGCTCAATGATAATCAGGCTCATATTATTGACTACATTTGAAATGGGACCACAATAACAAATATAGTAGAAATTACCAAAGCTACCTCTCACTGCTTTTGATTGACACAAGCATTATGGAATTATAATCCAAGAAATGGACAGACAAAAATTTAAAATGCAGAATTACAGATTATGAATTGTTAAAAGAAGTTTAGAGAACTCACTATCTATCATTCTAGCTTCATAGACAAGGAAACTAAAATCAGGACCTGTAGTGAGAACTGTCAATTCTTATATTTATTCAAATTTCTGAAGGGACTAAGCTAGGGAACACAAGAGTGTCTTTTCTCCTTAAAAAGACTAGGAGGCTGAAAATATGGATCTAGGCATTTTAACATTGCCATAAGCCATTCAATATTGGAAGCTGTAATTGTATATATTAACTGTGGATATAATAGCTTATTGAATACATGAAGGCATGGGATGTTAAAAATAAAAATGTATTTAAAAAACTCATCTTGGATTGTTTTTTGCTCTTTTTACATAAAACTAATAGCATTATCTAAGATGAACTCTATTGCTCAGTACCTTTTCCTTTTCTGAAAATGAGAATGGTACAACTATTTTCAAGGGCTTTTTATAACAATAAATTATGATATTTCTGTATACTTTAAGATAGTGTAATCATTTAGTACATTCTCTGTAAACATTTGATGAATAACAACAGTTTTGCTGACTTTGAACCTGATTTTACACTCATTTTAATAATGAGCGGTATCTTTCTTTTTTTATAGTTCTAGGTATAGCATTATTATTGCAGTCAAAAAGTCTGAAATTGTTTCCAAACTTCATACCACCTCCCTGAAGTCACAGTCTTTCTATGCACAGTCTGTAGTGTGACATGAACAATAATGTATGCCCCAAACAAATTTTGCTGGAAAGATCTCTCACGAGAAATTAAGTTTCAAATGCTTAAGCCGCAGCTGTGAAATGTGAATTCAGAGTTTTCTAAAATAATTTTTCACTTTGTCATTGGGTAAGCCCATTTATTATCATTTTTGTTTTCGAAATAAGGGATTCAATTGTAGCCTCAAAAATTAAACAGAGCATTTGAAAACATTTCTTCAAGAGCCAATCTGTTAGGAAAAATTCTGCTGATCCAGTTTATAGATGATTTTATTTTCTTCACTAACCCATCATTATTAAACAACACACTAAAAACAGCAGGCTCTCCTTACTCAGGACTTCATTTGTGCTCGGGATATGTTTATAACGCTGCTCATCCTTCATTTGCTTTGACATCACAATCAGCTACCCAACCACAAATTATTATGGGGTATCATGAACAGAACAAGATGAATATGAGTTTTAATGTAGTGGGGAGATGCCACTTGTGCTTAAATTGAGGGATTAGCCACAGGGTGATACAGAACCCAGAGAAACTTGAGCAGTAAGAAAGACAACAGTTTTGTAGGCCTTGTCTCAAGAAAAGTGAGTTTTCTGAGTGGCCGTGTTAGCTGAATCACATCTGCCACACTGCTAGAGGTCAGGCAGTGGAAAACTGGACCTTTCTTTTCCTTTGGGTTACTCCTTTGGCCCTTCCATCTTCCTGCTAGTAAAGCTGGAAGCAGGTATCATCATCAACAGTTTATAATAAACATTCATATTTCCTTCCACGAAATACCTCTACCACTTGAATTAGACTCTTCACATTCATACCTTTCTTACGGATTTACACTTGCATATTATCATTAATACAAAAGGGACTACACACTGCCTCCAGCAGGACCCTTAGGAATATGTACCAGAGTGGAAATAACACTGAATCAGATGAGGCTATGCGCTGTTGTAGAAACAGCTCCAGATTTGGTGTCAAATTCGTTTTAGAATTACAGCTTGCAGTAGGCAGAATAAAATCCCCTCAAAGATGCGCAAGTCATAATCTCAGAACATAGGAATAGATTAGATTACTGATTAGGAAAAATGAAGGTTGCAGATAGAGTTAAGGTTGTTAATTAGGGGGGTACAAGGGTAGTTCAGCGGTAGAATTCGTGCCTGCCATGTGGGAGACCCTGGTTCAATTCCTGGCCCATGTGCTTCCCAAACAAACAAAGAAATAAGCAAATAAACAAACAAACAAATGAAAAAACAAAACAAACAAAAATTCAACAAATGGTGCTGCAATAAGGGGACAGTTACATGGAAAAGGAATGAAGCATGACTCTCACCATACAGCATACGAAAAAAAAAAGTTGCTAATTGAATCCTGGATTACCTTAGTGCACTGAATGAAATCACAAGATTCCTCGTAAGTGAAAGAAGGGTGGAAGGAGATTCAGCATCAGTGAGATGCAGGAAGAGAAAGACTCATCTGACCATTGCTGACTTTGGAGGTAGATGAGAGCCAAGGAATGAGGCTATCTCCTACAAGTTGGAAAATGCTGAAAAACAGATTCTTCCCTAGAACTTACAGAAGGAAATGCAACAATGCAACTTTTATTTTCTTCCAGTGAGATCCATTTTGAACTTCCCACCTCCAGAACTATAGGATAATAAATATGTTATCTCATTATAAGTCATCGTTTAGTCATTTTATATAATGTATAGTCACTTTTTATAGTCACATTATATAGGGACTTGACTTTATACCGTTAGAAAGTCACTAACTTTTTATTATAGCAACAATAAGAAACTAATACTGTATACCACTCTGCCCTGGTAGTTGTGTGGTCTTGGACAAGTCATTTAAGACCCTGCAGTATCATCTATATAACAAAAGGCAAAAATAGCCTCAAATGTATATTGTGTGGATTATGTGCCAAATGTTTATGAAATCAATTTATAAACCATATTTTCTGTAAAATTATTAGTTATTATAGAAATTAGTAGGTCTGGATTCTAATTGCATCTCTTACTTGCCAACTACATGAACTTAGGATAATCATTTAATATCTTTTTTAATATAAAAATAGGAAAAATAATTATTTAAAAAATTAATACTGATAGTCATGTAACTACTTATTTAGTGAGCGCTTATATATATAAATAAAGCTTACTATATAATAGGTTAAGAAATGAAAGACTATAATATTATGAATGAATTCACATAATAACCTGTAATTTGTTATGCAAATGGAAGACTGATTATTATTTAAAATTATACTGGATACAGTAGACATGTTTATTAGGGGAGTTGTCTATGGGCAACCATTTAGGAATTTCAGAGAGCTTCGTTACCTATGAACATCTATTGTCTTTCTACCAAAGCTGCATTTTGCTTTCCTCTAGTAGCAGCCCACTCTTTTGATTTGGGAAATTGCCTTTTACCCATTGAAGCAATTTGGTGGGGCTTTAAATCAAGATGCTCTGCTCTCCCCTAGCAAAGGAATGATGGAGTGTTAGTGGGTGGATGATAATGCAATCCAATTCACCATGGATTTTGAATCTTAAGCAAAGTGAGGGATACTAAAGTCTTGGATTTAATCCATCCTAATTATGATGATCTGCAGAAACTTCCCATGAACATTCTGATTTCTGCGTGAATGAAAAAAAATTATGGCTTTTTTTGCTTTGATCTTATTTCTATCTTTCTCTTCAGACCCATGACCTGTTTCAGATCCTTCCAATAAATCATTTTACTATTTATATCATTGATTGTTGGATTTTGCTGATTTCATCAAAGAAGTCTAACTGATACATCACCAAACAGTATTGCCCAGGTATAACTATTATCCTGTGTGGGAAGACTCTCAAAACAGAACCTTATTTTACCTATCTGATTCGATGTAAATTTGATAACCAAGTACTAGAATGAGTAGGAGATACTGTTAAGTGAGATCACTGAGCTCTACAATAATATACTGAACGTTAATCCATTGTGGTTCAAGATGGTTAACACTTGAAGGAGAACAGGGTGTTCGATTAAATGGATAGGTCACTACATAGAGAAAATAATATCTAGGACCTCAGATCTGAAATGACTGATGTTATCCTTAAATAGCCACTTACAATAAAATGCTCAAGGGGAACGTGTGCATGGCAGCCAAGGGTCAACCATGGCACACTCCTTAGTCATCCAAGGAAGGTATTTCAGGATTCAAACAGGTAACTAATGTGGGACAGTTTTAAAAACAAAATAATGAAAGCTTACTAATACTTGGCCTTAGTGTCAGAAACAAGAAAAGAAGTGACATCACTACTTCCAGTTGGAGAGACCATGCCCTTTCTAGACATAGTCTAGGAAGATTCATCTTCTGGCTTCCCAACTCCAGAACATAGTTTCCACATAGGATTGTAGCCCAGTAGCCAAATTATCTTGGCTTATAAAAAAACACTTAGAAAACTGGATGTGTATGTGAAATCTGTATAAGGGTTTACAATAAATTTCATTGATATTCAAGAAGGGGAGGATAAACCCACCTTTAGTCCACTAAGCTTAAAGCTTCAATGAGGAAATTTTGTGAGTATGACTTGGACTTTTTAAAGAATTCAATTGTTGAGAACTTATCTATGCATTCAACAAATATTTATTAAGCATCATCAATGGATCAGTTGATGTTGGAAGGGCAGGTTTCATGTGGTAAAAAAACAAAAAACAAGAATAAACACAAGTCCTGACCTCCTAGAGATTACATTCTAGTGGGGGAAACAATCAAAGCCAATCAATAAAGTAAACATATAATGCAAGCTAATGATAAATGCTATAAAGAAAAAATTGAGAGTAGATTACCAAGTGTAGAGAAAAGTGTGTGTGATTATTTTTAAAAATCAGAGTTGGAAAGTTTGTGGAGTTGTCCTATGAGCAGAAGCCTGAATAAATGAATCATCCAAATATCTGTGTGCAAAACACTCCAGGTAGCATTTCAAATCCATAAAGCAGGAGATTGCCTAGTGAGTATTGGGAAATTTCAGGAATGGCAAGATGTTTGGTTTGGTTTCATCATAATGAGCAAGGAAATGAATGGTAGGCAAGGGGCTGAAGCATAAGCCAGGGGCGAAACACGTGGGATTTTATAGGTCATCGTAAAGACCTGGGTTATATTCTAAATGTGATGGGAAGCAAATGGAACAGAGAAGTGACATTTGATTAGTCTTTTCAAAGGATCACTTGGTAAGCAGCATACCCAGAACAACAAAATGTCACAGGAACAAAAACAACTATAACAGAACCCACTGTTATTATTACAATAGTTCCACAACTATAATTTTTTTATTCAAAGAATTTGACTAAAACAATGTTCAAGCAAGGGGATTTTTTTAATCCAAATCTTACATGTATCTGCTTTGCTTCTTTCCCAAACCCTGGTTAAAATATTAGACATATCCCGCTGGTTTTGCTGGCATCCTAAATTGTTGAGCATCCCTTCACTGAATTTTTGTGACAAATCTGATAATTAAAATGTCCAGTCCAATGTATTAATTCAATTTACAGAATGCACATAACGCTAATTGACACCATGCCTCACTGGTTTCTTTTTTTTTTAATCTTATTTTTTCTTGTCAGTCTGCCTAATTATAATCCATGAGGAGAGGGATTTTTGTCTGTTTTGTTTAATACTACATACTTAGTGCCTATAACAGTTCCTGGAACATGGTAGTTATTTAAACATATAGTTGATTCTCATTATTCATGGCAGATATATGTCCTACAAACTGCTGCCAACACCGAATTAGTTAATACTGAAACATTTCTCCTAAGGGAAGCATAGTGTTGGGTCCTGTAAGCCTCGCGTCACAGCATTTTTGTCAACTGATTGCTGCATAACCTTGTTTAACCTGTTGATGTTTAAATACACCTTAATGAATATAGATTGTTGATTAATTAAAATTGAACTCACAGCCAACAGCACTGTTGCTTGTGCCTGAATGAAGCTTATCTAACAAACATATTTTCTCTGTAAAGCACATCACAACTTTCTTCAACTTAGAAACACCAGAATCATGTCAGCATATGTATGGGCCCATTTTAAACAGCAAAAATGTGAAAACATGGCATTAAATATATTGCAAAAAGCATACTTTCTTACAGCCATGTCCATTTTTCTAAGAACAAGGATTTTCACTTATGTAACTACCTTAGGCAGAGTAATCAAGTTCAAGAAATGTAACACTGATAGAAAGTTTCCATTCTATGTTCCAAATGTTTCATGCATGCCCATAATTCTCTCTTGTGCCTTTTCTCCCTCTTTGCTAGATCCCCTCTAGGATCACATGGTGCAGTCATTGTCTATTTAGTTGCTCTTTCTTCTTTTTCATTTTATTATGGGACATAGAAACATTACAAGCTTTCCTCCCTCAACCACTCTGAAGCATGCCACTCAGCAGGGATAACAGCATTTGCAATATTGTGGCAGTCTTACCGCCTCACATCACTAAAATTGTCCCCTCTCCCCAAACAGAAGCCTTACCCACATCACGCATTAACCCCCCATTTCCCTTGCTGCTCACCCATGGCAATTTGTCCTCTAATTAGCTTGCATATTCTCCAATATAGTCTTTAGAGTAACTATGAGGCTTAAATTTGGCATCTTAAATCTGTTAAAATCTCAATTGTTTTGATACCAATTTAACTTCAATAGTATACATCATCTATGTTCTTATAATCTTCTGACCCCCACCTTAATTTAGCTCTTTTCACAAATGACATGTGTATACATTATGAGTCCAATGAATGAGTTTATCATTATGCTTTATGCATTTACCTTTTTGATCCTTTAGGAAGTAAAAAGTGGAGTTAAAAACCAAAATATAATATATTTACCTATGTTGTTATCCTCACCGGGGAGTTTTATGTCTTAATGTGGCTCTTATCTATTGTCTATTATCCTTTACTTTCAACATGTAGAATTCTCTTTACCATCTCTTGGAGAGCTGGTCTAATGATGACTAACTCCCTCAGCTTTTTTCTGGAAATGTCTTAATTTCTATCTCATTTTTGAAAATGCGTTTTTCCAGATATGAAATTCTTGGGTGGCAATTTATTGCTGTTAGCACTTTAAATTTGTCATCAAATTGTCTTCTTACCTCCATTGTTTTTGACGAGAAATTAGTAGTTAATCTTATTGAACCACCCTTGCGTGTGGCACAGTTGCTTCACTCTTGTGGCTTTCAGAATTCTCTCTTTATCTTTGGCATTTGACAGTTTGCATATAATATGCTGTGATGTATGTCTATTTGAGTTCACCTGATTGAAGTTTGTTAAGTATCTTGG
The DNA here is from genome assembly GCA_004026745.1 of Myrmecophaga tridactyla. Taxonomy (NCBI): domain Eukaryota; kingdom Metazoa; phylum Chordata; class Mammalia; order Pilosa; family Myrmecophagidae; genus Myrmecophaga; species Myrmecophaga tridactyla. The sequence goes on along the minus strand of PVIY010052936.1, from coordinate 727 downwards.
ATGTGTATGTTCATGTCTTTCTTTAAAGTTAGGACATTATCAGCCATCATTTCTTGAATATTCTGTCTATCCCTTTATCACTTTTTTCTCCTTCTAAAAATTGCATGCTATGTATTTGGCACACTTGACAATGCCTTACAGATTATTCAGACTTTGTTCTTTCTTGTTTCTGCTCTTCAGACTGAATGATTTCAATTGTTTTATCTTCAAGTTCAGTAATTCTTTCTTCTACCAGCTCCAATCTGTGGTTGAACTCTCTACAGGATTTTACATTTCTATTACTGTGTTCTTCAGCTCCATTTGTTTCCTTTTCTTCATTTACAGATATTATCTTTCTGTTCATCTTCAATTTTCCTGACTACCTTTAATTCTTTGCCTGTGTTTTCCTTTAGCTCTTTGAGTATATATAGGACCATTTTTTAAAAGTCTTTGTCTGATATGTCCCTGCTTTATTCTTCATTGAGGTTTTTAAAATTTTAATATTTTCCTTTGCCTAGGACATCACTTCCTGGTTATTTATATGTTCTGAACCCTCTTATTGAAACTTAGAAATTTAGATTTTGCTTGAATTTAGACTCTAAGGTGTCTGTTCTCTAAGCTTGTGTCTAGCTAGTGTAATGACAGAGATTTCCTTAGTATGCAAAGCATTAACAAAAATAGAGGATAGAGAAGAAGAGGAAAAAGAAGAAGGAAGAGGAGGAGGAGGAGGTGAAGAAGAAGAAGGATG
>PVIY010052935.1:0-14946 GCA_004026745.1 Myrmecophaga tridactyla | reverse complement strand
CCTTAAAGGGAAAACTGATTATTTCAGAAGTCAGAAAGAAAAATTCCTACCTCAACTTCAGTCAGTTTCACCTCGGGAGTTCATCAAAACCTTCACCATCATTCATAGATTGTGCCCTGCCCTGCAGAATTTGGACTTGTCAATCTCCACAACTGTGTGAGTCAATTCCTATAATAAATCTCATTATGTATATATATATATATATATATGTATATCTGTTTATATATGTACATGCGCACACATACACACACATATATCTCATGTTTCTTCTGTTTTCCTGGAGAACCCAGATTAATACAGTGTTCCCTTAAGGGAGCTCTAGAGTCAAGGAAGAATCCATCTTACCAAATCAGAAAGTAGCTGAAACAGAGGATACCACAAACCAGCCAGAACTCCAAAGAGAGGCAGGCAAATAAGGGGAAGTGGGACAGATTAACTTTGAAATCTCCCATCAGAAGCTCAAAGGCTGAGGGAGATGGCAACAGATGTCCTGAGTCCTCTTCTCACCTGGATCCAGTGGAGTCCCAGACAAGATGTGGAGCTTCAAGCTAACTTTCATTAAGGCCTCAGGACCCAATGGTTTGAGTGGAATATCACCAGTTTAGTGTCAGTTGGGATCATAACAGATTTCTTTCTCTAGCTTGTGCAAACATCAGATTTTATCTGAGTATTTCTCCTGTGCCAGGAAAAGAGTTCACTTTTGGGAATATGAAGATGAATAAGGTTTTGTTTCTACCTTGATCAGCTCACAATCTAATGGATGAAGACAAACCACATAAACAAACAAACAAAAACTGCAAAGAGAAAAGTTCTTAACTAAGCAAATGGACCATAGAAACATGAAGGAGTGGTGAATGTGATATTTACAAGAGCTTCTTGTAAACTGTGAAGTACTTCAAAAGCCAAACAGTAATAATAATATGAATATTACCATTAACTAGGTCTGCGATGGTGATCAAGATCTAGTAAATCCAATCATTCAAGATGAACTTTACTAAGTGACTACTCTGAACTTGGTGCTAGACCGGCACCAAGGACACAGAAGGATGAGCGTGGTTCTTATTGTAAGAGGCTTGCAGTCCAGTAGAAAGACAGGACACTAAGTGGTGTAATATGTGCTATGACAGAAATGTATAACCTGCTGTGGGAACATAGAAATTGCAGCCACTATCCTTTTCTGTGGGCAGGTATCTTGGAAATATTCATGGGGTGATGACATTTAGCAAGGCCATGAAATATAAGCAGGAATTTGAAGATGGAGGGAACAGGGAGAAGGACTTTCCTCTTTCAAGGAATATAAGGGAGAGGGCAGCTGTGGCTGGCCCAAACTTATGTGAATCTCCTTGAATTCTCCAAAGAAGCAGGCAGAATGAATAGGATGACAATACCAAGAACACACAGAGAACTACTTCAAAATTTCTCAGGTGATAAGATCCATTTGGTATCAGTATATTCTTAATAGGAAGTAGAGGGAAGACAATAGGGTTTCTGAAGGTCTGACATCAGAAGAACACCACAGTGTCAGCAGGTATTCACTGGAAATTTAAGCTGAAACAGCAATTGAAACTAAGTGAGGTGCTGAGTGCCTCAATTCATACATGAGTGAAATAAGACCTTAGTAAGTCCTGAAAGCTCAAAAATGTTTGTAGGAATGTGAAAAGATCAAGCACCTAAGAAGAGAAAATTTACTTCAGGAGCACAAAGGAGCAGGAAAATATGACCACTGAGGAGAATAATCACCCAATCAAGAAGAAATAAATCACATGTTAGAATTAGCAGAAAAGAGCATTGAAACATCTCTTATAACTGTAATCCATATGTTTAAAAATTTAAGTACAGATAAGAGATATAAGAAAGATTCTAATCAAACTTCTAGAGATGAAAACTACAATGTGTGAGGGAAAAAGTGCACTGGTTGACATTTTTGGCAAATTGGACATTGAGAAGAAAAGATTAGGGAGCTTGAAGATGTAGTAATAGAAACAATCTAAACTGAAGTACTGAGAGAAAAGTGAATTTTTAAAAATGAACGTATCATGAGTAAAATTGAAAACACCTCAAGGGGACTATGATATATGTAATTGCACTTTTGAAGATTGGAAGACAGAAAAAATATGTAAAGGAAATATGACTAAATTTTTTCCAAATTCAATAAAATGCATAAAGGCAAAGTTTAAAGAAAAGCAACAAACCTTAAGGACAAGAAACATGAAGAGAATTTTACCAAGACCCAAGATAATCAAATTGCTTATATAAATGTTTTTAAAAATCAAGCTTTCCCCCTTTTTAAAATATTTTTATTGTATGGTATAACATATATAGAAAGCAAATAAATTAAAAAACCAATAGTTTTCAAATCACTCTCCAACAAGTAGTTACAGGACAGATCCCAGAGTTTGTCATGGGCTACTACACGATCCTCTCAGAATTTTCCTTTTAACAACTCCAGATTATAGGAGGCTAGAAGGCATAATTTTTTTATTACAATCAAATTTTTTCTTTCCTTTTTATGAAAAATAGCATACACACAAAAGGCAATAAATTTCAAAGCCCAGAACCAAAATTAGTTGTAGAACATATTTAGGAGTTTGGCATGGGTAACAATTCCACAATTTTAGGTTTGTACTTTTAGCTGCTCTATGATACTGGAGACTAAAAGATATCACTTTAATGATTCAGAAACCATATTCATTTGTTAAATCCTCTCTTCACTGTATAACTCCACCATCAATTTTGGTCTTTCTATCCCTCTCTTTAGGGGTGTTTGGCTATGGCTATTCTAACTTTTTCACTTTGGAAGGGTCTATCACTGATGTAGGGTAGGGAGATAGAAGTAAGTGCTGTCATGGAGGGGCTGGACCTACTAGGTTTCAGGACTTATCTGGTCTAGGGACTCATCTGGAAGTTGTAGGTTTCTGTAAAGTTACAATAGTGAATGGAACCCTTGTGAAATCTTTTATATTGCTCTATGTGTTCTTTAGGATTGGTTGGAATGGTCCTGGTTAGTGTTTGACAGGTTATGATAGGTAGCAAAATCTAACTGAAGTTTGCATCAGAGAAATCTCCAGAGTAGCCTCTTGACTGTATTTGAACTCCCTCTGCCACCGATACTTTAATATTTACACTTCTTTTCCCTCTTTTATTCAAGATGAAATTGTTAATCCCATGGGGCCAGGGCTGGATTCATCCTTGAGAGTCATCTTCCACATTGCCAAGGAGACTTTTGGGCTTGAAGAGAGTGAGTCCACATCTGAGCAACAAAAGAGTTTCTCCAAGAGTAACTCTTAGGCATGTCTATAGGTAGTCAAAGCTTCTCTGCTACCTACATAAGCTTCATAAGAGTAAGCCTCAAGATCAAGGACACAGCCTATTGATTTTGGTGTCCCTAAGGTTTGACACAGAGGATTCCCTCATGGTAAAATTTTATAATTCCATATTTTCTCTCCCATCCCTCACAGGACTTTGCCAATGCTTTTTAATTATCTGCTTAATATACATGAGGATGTATACAGAAATTACCTTAAGTTATACAGGATTAAAGAACCTCTTTCTTATTCTGTGCTCCTTGTATTTCAATTGTTCAAATGAGCTATACAGAACATTGAGTTAGGTTATGTGCCATAGAAAATTTTGGTTCCAGACTAAATAAACCTTCCTTCCTTCAGTTTCAAAAAGTGTGTTGTTCTAAAATACAGAAAATGTCTTCCCTACCCCTGTGTTCTGAGTTATTTTAACCCCAAACTGATTGGCTTTGTTCTTATCTCTAGATATAAGGATATATCAGCCACACAAAATCCAGAAATAATAATTACCACTCTGGACTAACTTTGGTTATTACCACTTTGGGTGTCTGCTATAAAAGTTTAAAATCTAGGTCCATGTTTTCTTGTAAGCTTTATCTAAAGGAGACCATACTATTGTTGTTTTTTTGTTCCTGGCTTATTTTGCTTCACCAAATGTCCCACACATTCATTCACATAATTGCTTGCCTCATGACTTCATTATTTATTTGTAGCAGCACAACATTCATTTATAAATATACACCATCGTATGCCAATCTACTTCTCATTCAGTGCATCCTTCAGCCAGCTGCATTCATCAGGGATCATATATAGTGCCCAAATTCCATAGCCCATCAACACTTTCAGTTTCAGATAATTTCATTGTTTCCAAGAGAAAGAAAGCCAACAAACACACCATCACCAAATAGGAAATCTAAACCTCCTCTTAACCTTTGTTCCTATCCTCATTATTTACCTCTGCTCTTCCTATGGTAGTGCTGATGTTTTCCTTCGAAATACAGCCTATAGCATGGAATAGCAGTTATCCCACTGGACTTAAATACTTTTTCTACATGAATCTTAACTTTGAATTAGATCTTGCAAGAACTAATTTATGTTTCTAGTGTTAATAGTGGGACATGTAGATCTGTACAACCCCTTTCAAACTTGTTAATCTTCAATGTGATAATATTACTTATGGAACTGCTAGAGAACTGTCTTCACTTCTATCTATTCCCTTACATTGGAGATCAGCCTCAGTAGCTACCCATTCACCCATCTCTATCGTCTATGTATCTTTAAGTCCCCTATATTCAGTACTATAAGCCTTTAGTTTTATCTTAACTATGGTCATAAAAGTGGAATCATACAGTATCTATCATTTTGTGTGGTCTTATTTCACTCAGCATTTTATCTTCACAGTTCATCCATTTTGTCGTGTGCATCAGGATGTCATAATAGTCCATCATATGTATATACCACATTTTGTTAATCCACTCATTTGTTGATGGGCATTTGGATTGTTCCCATCTTTTGGTAATGGTGAATAATGCTGCTATGAACATCAGTGTGCAAATGTTTGTTTGTGTCACTGCTTTCAGCTCTTCTGGGTATATACTAAGTAGTCTATTGCTGAGTCATAGGCCAACTTAATGTTTAGCATCCTAAGGAACCACAAACTGTATTCCATGATGGCTGTGCCATCATACATTACTACCAGCAGTGCATAAGGGTCACAATTTCTCTACATTTGTAGTTTTCTCTTTGCTTAATAGCAGCCATTCTTATAGGTGGTGAGGCCATATGTCATTGTAATCTTGATCTGTATTTCCTTTATAGCTAATGAAAATAAGCATATCTTCATGTGCTTTGGCGCCATCTGTATTTGCTTCTCAGAAAAATGCCTATTCATATCTTTAGCTCATTTTATAATTTTTTTTGCTCTTTTGTTGTTGGGTTATATGAAGTTTTAATGTATACAGGATATCAAACCTCTTTCTGATGCGATTTCCAAATATGTTATCCCATTGAGTTAGCTGTCTCTTCATCTTTTTGATGGTTCTTTTTAGGTGCAGAAGCATTTGATGTTGAGACTTCCCATTTACCTGTTTTCTCTTTTGTGCTTGTGCTTTGGGTGTAAAATAGGAAACTATCTCCTATTTTGAGGTCTTCAAGGTGTTTCCCTATATTTTCTTCTAGAATCTTTAATGATGCTAGTTCTTATATTTAGGTGTTTGATCCACTTTGAGTCAATTTTTGTATTGGGTGTAAGGTAAGGGTCCTCTTTCATTCTTTTGACTATTGTTCTCCCCATTTCCATTTATTGAAAAGGCTATTTTGTCCTAGTACAGTGGATTTGTGTCAAAAATCAATTGACCATGGATTTGGTGGTCTGTTTCTGAGTTCTTGACTCAATTGCATTAGTCAATACTTCTATTTTGTGCCAGCACCATGCTGTTATGGTCACTGTGGCTTTATAATAAGTTTTAAAGACAGAAAATGTTAATCTGCCCACTATGTTCTTCTTTTTTAAGGATTCTTTTAGCTATTTGGGGTTTCTTTCCCTTCCAGATGAATTTGGTAACTAGCTTTTCCACATTTTCAAAGTAAAGTTGTTGGGATTTTGATTGGTAATGAATTGAATCTGTAAATCGATTTGAGTAGAATCACCATCTTAACTATATTTAACCTTCCTATCCATGAGCATGGAATGTCTTGGCACCTATTTAGATCTTCTTTGACTTCTTTGAGCAATGTTATATAGTTTTCTGCACACATGTTCTTTACATTCCTAGTTAAATTCATTCCTAAGTACTTGATTCATTTAATTGCTATTTTGAATGGAATTTTTTTCCTTAACTGAGTTATCAGTTAGGTCATTGCTTGGGTATAGAAATGTTACTGAATTTTGCACATTAATTTTATATCCTGCTACCTTGCTAAATTTGTTTATTAGTTCAAGTAACTTTGTTGTAGATTTCTCAGGATTTTACAAGTATAGTATCTTGTTATCTGGAAATAATGAACAATTTACTTCTTCCTTTCCAATTTGGATGCTTTTAATTTCTTTATTCTGCCTGATTGCTCAAGCTAGAGTTTCTAGTACAATGTTGAACAATAGTGATGGCAAAGGCATCCTTGCCTCATTCCTGAGCATAGTGGGAAAGCTTTCCATCTTTCTCCATTGAGTATGAAGTTGGCTATCAGTTTTTCTTATATGCTTTTCATCATTTTGAGGAAGTTACCTTTGATTCCTATATTTTGAAGTGTTTATTTTTTATCAGGAAAGGATGTTGAATTGTGTTGAATGTTTTTTCAGCATCAATTAAGATGATCATGTGACTTTTCCCTTTTGCTTTATTAATGTGCTTTATTACATTAACTGATTTGCTTGTTTTAAGCCATCCTTGGATTGCTGGTATAAACCCCACTTAGTCATGGAGTATAATGATTTAAATGTGTTGTTGGATTTGATTTTCCAGTTCATATTTGTGAAATTATACAATATCTATCCTTTTGCAACTTGCTAATTTCACTCAGCATTATGTCCTCAAGGCTCATCAATCTTGTCATGTGCTTTAAGACATTATTTCATCTTACTTTTGCATAACATTCCATCCTGGGTATATAACACATTTTGTAATCCATTCATCTGTTGATGGGCATTTGGTTTGTTTCCATCTTTTGGTGATTTATGATCTGAGAAAGTGTTTTGTATGATTTCAATCTTTTTAAAATTTATTGAAACTTGCTTGTAATCCAGAATATGGTCTATCCTTGAGAATGATCCAAGCTTTCCCTTGTTGTGATGGATTGCATTTCTCTTACTGCTTTCAAGATTCTCTCCTTCTCTTTGACATCTGACATTCTGATTAGTAAGTGTCTTGGAGTATGTTTATTTGGATGTATTCTGTTTGGGATACACTGCACTTCTTGGATGTGTAATTTTAAGTCATTCATAAGAGTTGGAAAATTTTCAGTGATAATTTCCTCCATTAGTTTTTCTCCTCCTTTTCTCTTCTCTTCTCCTTCTGGGACACCCACAATACATATATTCATCAGTTTCATGTTGTGATTCAATTTCCTAAGTCCCTGCTCATATTTTTCCATTCTTTTTCCTATATTTTCTTTTGCTTGTCAAATTTCAGATGTTCTGTCTTCCAGTTCAATAACCCTATCTTCTGCCATTTGAAATCTGACGTTGTAGGTTTCCATTGTTTTTTTTCATCTCTTCTACTGTGCCTTTCATTCCCATAAGTTCTGTGATTTGTTTTTTCAGAATTTTGATTTTTTCTTTCTGTTCATCCCTTGTCTTTTTTATATCCTCCCTCAATTCATTGATTTGATTTTGATGAGGTTTTCCATGTCTGTTCAAACATTCTGAATTAATTGTTTCAACTTCTGTATCTCATATGAATTGTTATTTTGTTCCTTTGACTGGGCCATATCTTCAATTTTCCTAGTGTGATTCATTATTTTTTGCTGGTGTCTAGGCATTTAATTGCCATAATTAGTTCTGGAGATTTTTTTCACTTCTTTTACCTAGGATTTTCTTGCTGGATGACTTTGTTGTCTATCTGTTCTTTGACATTCAGCTCAGCTTATTCTGGACCACTAGCTTAGATTTTGTTTAATGGAGCAGAAATTTTCAGTTCTTGTTTTCTTGTTTCTTACTCTGCCTATTTTCCCCCCACCCTTAGGAGGGTCTACTTAGGTATTATAGACCCCAGCCAGATTTTCCCAGGCCAAAATGGCCTCCTGTCAGGAAGAAAGAGTCACCTACATCAGTTTTCCCTGAGGGTGAGACCCAGAATGTTGAAAGACTTTCCTATGAAGTCTCTGGACTCTGTGTTTTTCCTATCCTGCCCAGTATATGGCACTTTTCTGCCTGTGTGTCCCATCAGCATAAGGTGATGTGGTACCTTTAACTTCAGCAGACTCTCCCTGCTGGGGACATGGTAGAGACAGAAAAGAGGTTGTAGGCTAGCTTTAATTGCTTCAATTTTCCAAACCCTGTGGTCTGAATTCCTTGAGGAAGGGAATCCACCTGAGCTGGGCCCCACCCCTCTCCTGGGGAAGGCACAGGCTCCAGACAAGCTCTCAAACAAGCTTGTTTCTGCCTATGCTGGGGCAGTTGCACCCTGAGAAGCCCTGCTGCTTTATCCAAAGACAGTCAAGACTTTGTAGAAACACAGCCACAAAAAAGAAAGAGAAAAATCCTTCTCAGAGCAGGACTCCCTTTCCTCAGGTTTGCCAATCAAGAGTATAAGTTGGTATGTTGCTTTGTGTACTTTCAGATCCTATGTGCCCCCTCCTTTCCTTCAGAGCCCAGACCCTTTGAAGTATTATGTGCTATATGAACCAAAAAAACCTCTGTTTCCTTTTTTCTTTATCCTCAGCACTGCGGCAAAAATCAACAACCTCCACTTTGACGAGATTCAGCTGAGCTGGGGCACTATTTTTAGTTGTCAGAATTTGTGAATTAATTCCACAGTCGAAGCTTAGTTGTGCTCAGCCCCTGCTACTAGTTAAGTCCTTTTCCTTTCCCCTCTGGGGAATTTAGGAAGCTCTCTCCTATTACTGGGTCTTCAAGATGTTTCCCTACATTTTCTTCAACATTTATGGTGCTAGTTCTTATATTTAGGTTAATCTGAGCTAATTTTTGTATCAGTGTAAGATCAGGGTCTTCTTTAATTCATTTGGTTATTGATATCCAGTTCTCCCATACCCATTTATTGAAATGGCTATTTTGTAACTGTTCAGAGGATTTGGGGACTTTGTCAAAAATCAATTGACCAGGGTGGTGCGATGGTGGCTCAGTGGCAGAATCCTCACCTGTCATGCTGGAGATACAAGTTCAATTTCCAACCTTCCCATGCAAAGAAAAAAATCAATTAACCATGGATTTTGTGGTCTATTTTGGCACTCTTGTCTTGTGTCCGTTGGTCAATTCTTCTATCTTTGCACCAATACCATGCAGTATTTTGTGTGTTTGTTTTGTGGGTAGCTTATACTTTATTTTAAACTTTTTTGTTGTATATTATAACATATATACAAAGCAAAGAAATACACATAATTTTGCCTTACTGCTGCATAATATTCCATCATATGTATATAGCACCTTTTGTTGATTCACTCATCTCTTGATGGGCATTTGGTTTGTTTCCATCTTTTGGTGATTGTGGATAATGCTGATTTGAACATCAGTGTACAAATGTCTGTTTGTGTCATTGCTTTCAGCTCTTCTGAGTATATACCAAGTAGTGCTAATGCTGGGTCATAGGGAAACTCAATATTTAGTTTCCTAAGGACCCACCAAACAGTCCTCCATAGTGGCTCCAGTATTATACAGCCCCACCAGCAGTGCATAAGTGTCTCAGTTTCTCCACATCCTCGCCAACATTTGTAGTTTCCTGTTTGTTTAATAGCAGGCATTCTTATAGGTGTGAGGTGGTATCTCATTGTATTCTTGATCTGAATCTCCCTTATAGCCAATGAAAATAAACATCTCTTCATGTGCTTTTGATCCACCTGTATTTGCGCTTCAGAAAAATGCCTATTCTGATCTTTAGCACATTTTATAATTGGATTGTTTGTTCTCTTGTTGTTGAGTTGTATAATTTCTTTGCATATACAGGAAATCAAAACTTTAGTCTATTATGTTAATTCCAAATATGTTCTCTCATTGAGTAGGCTGCCTCTTCATCTTTTTGACAAAATCTTTTGAGGTACAGAAGCATTTGATTTTGAGGAATTCCCATTTATCTATTTTTTTCTTTTGTTGCTTGTGATTTGGGTGTAAAGTTAAGGAAGCTACCTCCTATTACTAGGTCTTGAAGATGTTTCCCTGCATTTTCTTCTAGAAGCTTTATGGTGCTAGTTGTTTTATTTAGATGTTTGATCCCTCTTGAGTTAATTTTTGTGTAGGGTGTAATATAGGGGTCTTCTTTCATTCATTTAGTTATTGATATCCAGTCCTTCCATGCCCAATTATTGAAAAGACTATTTTGTCCCAGTTCAGAGGATTTGGGGCCTTGTCAAAATCAGTTGACTATAGATTGGGTGGTCCATTTCTACACTCTCATTTCAGTTCCTTTATGAGGGTTGTGAAGTTTCCCCCAATTATATCCGCAGCTACTCTTCCTAGCCCTTTACTCCTCTCTTCTCCTTCTGGGACACCAATGATTTTTATATTTGTGCACTTTGTTTTTTATATTTGTATGCTTTGTTTTGTCTATCATTTCCCTGAGCTTTAATTCAGTTTTTCCATCTTTTTTGCCATTTTCTGTTTTGAGAGTCTTCAAAGTCAGTTATCATGTCCTCTCTATCACTTATTCTTTCTACTGTCTCTTCAAATCTGGTGTTGTGTGCCTCTAGTATGTTTTCTATTTGGTCAACAGAGTCTTTAATTTCTGTGGTTTCTATGATTCATTTTTTATTTATTCTTTCAAATCCCTATTTATGCTCTTCTACTGTCTTCTTGAACTCCTTTATGTCATTTGTTATCCCATTTATTAAGTAGAGTTGTATGAATATCTTTGATTAGTTGTTCTAATGTCTGTTTCTACTCTGGTATTTTAGTTTGGTCATTATGCAGGGCTATATCTATCTGCATTATAGTATGCATACTGATCTTCTGCTCTCTTTCTGGCATGTAAATATCTTGATTGATTTATTTGGGAGTTGATTTCTTTCAGCAGTCTAAGGCCTTATGTTTGTGGGCTGGCCCACAGCAGGGAGCAGGGTACAGGGTGGGGCACTCAGTGCTGGGATTTGTTTCAGGGCAAATATAAACACAGGTTGGGGATGTTACACTGATGCTTGTGAATGTGGGTGCCCAGAGGCCAGGGAGGATGTAGCTGTGTGGGTACACCAGTCTGGGGGGTGTAAACCTAGTGTGCACTAGTCTAAGGCACAGGACCCTTTGTATGCATGTGTAGAGCTGTGGCAGCAGGTCACTGTTATGCCTTCATAGATTGAGGGGAAACGTGACCTGGCTGTGCAGGTCAGCATTGTCTCAGAGCTGGGAAATGTGTCTGAGGCCATGCACATGTGCAGTTCTAGGACTGCTGTAAAGTGCAGTTCCCAGAGGTGAATGATGTGATTGGCAGCCCATGCCCATGTGTTGGCCTAGAATTGTCATAAACAGATGTGCAGATATCAAGGGGGTGGGGTGGGACTATGCAACATTATGGGCCAAGGGCCAGGGGTAGCCTGGTTATGGAGGTTAGTGCCTGCAGGCTTTATGTGCTGGCAACAGCCTGCAGGGAACAGGGAGGGAGAGGTAGTGCTAAGGAAGGGTGCAGGAGAGGTGGGTTGGGCTGCACTTGGTGTGTGGCTCAGGGGAGGTACGTGCACTGGGATCTGGTGGGGTGGGGGCACCTGGAGCATGGGGAATGGGAGCAGGTGACTGATTTCAGGTGCATGGGGTGTGGCATGAGTTGCCAGTCACAGGGCTACACTGGTGAGAGCAGCACACCCAGGGTATATGGCCTAGCTTATTTCTTATTCCCTGAGCCCCATCCATGTACTTCCAGGGGCTCTGTGCCTCCAGGCCAGGCTCAAGCTTTCTGCATCTCAGTTCCTCAGCTTCTGCAACCAAGGTGTCCTATGAGGTTCAGAAGGCTCTCCCAGGTCAGCTGCACTTCTCAATCACCACCTCTGTTGCACTCCTGTCCCTTCTCTAACTTTTCCTTGGAGTGGGGCTAATCTTGGCTATTCCATTAGGCCATCTTCCCAGAATTCCAGTACCATGCTGTTTGACCACTGTGGCTTTATAATAGGTTTTAAAGTAAGGGAATAGTAATCCTTCCATTTTGTTCTTCTTTTTAAGATGCTTTTAGCTATTTGGTTTTTTTTTCCCTTCCAGATGAATTTGGTAAGTAGGTTTTCCAAGTCTTCAAACCAGGTTGTAAGAATTTTGATTGGTACTGTAGATCAATTTGGGGAGAATTGACATCTTAATATATTTAACCTTCCTATCAATGAGCAGCTAATGCCTTTCCACCTATTTAGAGCTCCTTTGATTTATTTTAGCAATGTTATGTAGTTTTCTGAGTACTAAGTCCTTTACATCCTTAGTTAAATTCATTCATAAGTATTTGATTCTTTTAGTTGCTATTTTGAATGGAAATTTTTCCTTAACTGACTCTTCAGTTAGGTCATTGCTGTGTACAGAAACACTACTGGTTTTGTACATTAATTTTATATCCCAACACCTTGCTGAATTTATTAGCTCAAGTAACTTTGCTGTAGATTTCTCAGGATCTTCCAAGTATAGTATCATATAATCTGGAAATAATGAAAGCTTTACTTCTTCCTTCCCAATTGGATGCCTTTTATCTCTTTATCCTGCCTGATTACTCTAGCTAGAACTTCTAGCACAATGTTGAATAGTAGTGTTGACAGTGGGCATCCTTGTCTTGTTTCTGATCTTAGGGATAAAGCTTTCACTCTCTTCCCATTGATTATGATGCTGGCTATTGGTTTTTCATAAATTTACTTTATTATATTGAGATAGTTTCTTTTGATTCCTATTTTTGGATAGTGTTTTTATCAGAAAAGAATGTTAAATGTCAAATCCCTTTTCAGCATCAATTGAGATAATGATGTGATTTTTCCCTTTTTATTTGTTAATGTGCTGTATTACGTTAATTGATTTTTTTTTGTTGAATCATCCTTGCATTCCTGGTATGAACCCTACTTGGTCATCGTGTATAATTTTTTTAATGTGTTGTTGTATTTGATTTGCTAACATTTTGTTGAGAATTTTTGCATCTATGTTCATTGGGGAGATTGGTCTGTAGCTTTCCTTTCTTATAACATCTTTACCCCATTTTGGTATTAAAATGATATTAGCTTCATAAAATGAGTTAGGTAGAGTTCCTTTTTTCTCATTTTCTGAAACATGTGCATAGACAAGCTTTTTTCTTAATATCAGGAAAAAAGACAATTACTTTTAATCTTTCAACTCCCTTTCAATATTGTGTTGGAGTTTCTAGCCTATGTACTTAAGAAAGAAAAGGAAATAAATGACCTTCAGATCATATAGGGAAAAGCAAAACTATATTTTTCATAAGTGGCATGATTATCTATGTAGAAAATTCTTTGGAATCTGAAAAATTCAACTATTAAATTTAACAAGTTTGATCTATTTGTAGTGAAAAATTCTAAAATTAGAAATATGAAATAGTTATAAATCTGAAAAAAGATATGACAAAAACCACGGAAATGTATAAATATTGCTGAGAAATTAAAGGAATTCAAAATAAATGGAGATATATGTAATGTTTATGGGTAAGAATGCTGACTATTGTCAAGATGACAATTATACCCAAATAATCTACAAATATGCAATCTTAATTAAAATCTCTTCATTTTTTTGGTAGAAATTGTCTAGCTTATTCTAAAAGTCATACTGGCATGCAGAAGAACTGAAATAGGCAAAACCTCTTTGCAAGAGTATATCAGAATTTGAGGACTAAAACCACCTGATTTCAAGACTTATTACAAAGTATGGTATTGGTGCAAAGATAGACAAATATATCAATGGAACAGAATAGAGACCCCCAAGTCACACATGTTTACCAATTAAATTTTGGCAAGGGTGCAAAATGTAAAAAATGGTGATAAAATATCCACTTGGATATCCACATGCAAAACATTGAATCTCAAGCCATACCTCACATTATATGCAAAATTGAGCTCAAAATCTCAGAATCAGTGAGGCAACTGAAGACACCTACAAAAATTATCTCCCCAGAGATTTAGTGATAAAAGGGTGATTCTCACTTGTTCAAACTCTGTTGGAAGGTGAAGACTGGAGAAGGATCCCACAAATGCTGACTCAGTGACAGAGAAAAATATCAGGTAGGAAACTTCCATCTGGAGACAGCTTGTCCTCTCCCATCCCTTCACTCTGTATCACACTACTCCAATAGAATACTAAGGCAATAGCTGTGATCTCTTCTCCCTCCCTGGGGACAAAGACTATAAAATCTCTCACAGTAGTGAGACACATCCCTTCCTGAATCCAGACACTGTGACCCAAGCCCATAGGGATCCATAGCATGACTTAGGTCATTGGATAGAACAATTATAAAAGGGCACCAAGGAGGAGTTTCTATAATGGAGGATTTAAGAGGTAATGGCATTCTTTCCCAGAAGCAGCAAGCAGATGGACAGAAACTTCCTACACCAACTATTTGGTGACTCAGAGTTCAGGATAAGACATCTCAAGGCCAAGGTCAGTAATGGATAAAGAGTCTGAGAAAATTTGGACAGAATCTGTGATTCCAGATGTGGGTCCTGGCACCCATACCTCACCTGTGAGGCAAACTGATCCTTGTATGAGAGCTGGCTGCAGGGTTGGGTGCTGTGGGAATTCTTTGCCCAAGGTAAAATGGAGACCAGAGCCCCACACTAAGTGAGTTATTGGACAATGAAGTAAGTGCTCAGTAACCCTGAGCACTTTTTCCATCCCACCCCAGGGTGTAAACAGCTTCTGAGGTTGAATAAGTAACTTAAGAGTTCCATCTGTGGGTCAGACCAGAAATTACAGGGCTTTTCAGAGCCTTCCATAACCTATTCCAAACCCATGGTGGTCTACACCTCCTACACAGATACCCAGCCCTGTTTGGGCTGAGAAATATGGACAACCCAACTA
>PVIY010052934.1:0-14984 GCA_004026745.1 Myrmecophaga tridactyla | reverse complement strand
ACTGATTATATGCCATGTACATGGACTGTGTATATGTGAAGATTTCTCAATAAAAATATTTAAAATAAAAATAAATCAACAAAGATAAGTAGAAGCTTCTACTGAGATTTCATGCTTGAGGGAGCAATGGCAAAAATAGGAAAAGCTAGCTAGAAAGGGTCATTCCTGGCTTGAGTTGTAAACAAGATACTTAAGTGACGGTGACCTGCCTAGACCTGGAAGAACAAGTCCAGAGGCAGGCCCAGAGCCAGAGGCTCAGCAGAACTCAGAAAGAGGGGTCATTTTCCTGGAACAATCCTGGAGTCAGGAGCCTTCAGGGATATTCACACCCAAGGTGCCACTAGAAGACTACAGAAGCAGTTTGCAAGTGAGAACAAAATGTAAACAAGCCTGGTGCAAGACTTGGAGAGTCTTACCCAACAAATCAAAGAGAGGAATGTGAATATAGAAGGTAATGTTAAGAAAAAATATGGTAGGACCTAAAATTGCAAGGTATGACAAGAAAGCATATGTAAACGTCCACTCCGGCTGCCTCTGCACTTGCTCTCCCAGTGCCTCTTCAGGCATACGAGTCCCTCAAGGCTCCATTTCCTGGATTTGGGTATAAGGAACAGTAATGCTACTTCTCCAATTTCTCCGGAGCAAAAAGGAGAGCAAGTAGAAGGAAAGGAGGATCACACAGAGTGCTTATCAATCCTTCAGTTCCAAGTTCAGGGTCTCCAGTATAATCCTAAATGGTAAAAGGACCAGGTAACATTTGTTAGATACCAAAGCATCCAACTGCCCACTCAGTCCTCTGGTCTCTACTAACAAAAGGCCATTGTTAGTGTATTTTTTCAGGAGCCTAAGAGCTATGGTCCAAGCTAAATTCATGGGGGTGACAGCAGAGGAGAAAGCTCCAGGAATCAGTTCCCCCACTGATTAAATAAACAGAAACTGTTTGAATCAACATAATCCAGGAGAATACTGTGCAGCATCCAGGGAAAGAGCAGGAAGAAGAGGCTGGCAAATTATGGCAATACCAGTCAAACGCCTTCTCTGAGCGGCAGTTGCCAGTGCCCCTCCCTTACTCTTGCAACAGGCAGCAGGGGAGTCAAGACCCTGGTGGAGCTTGCTGGTGTCAGAGAAGAACATAAAATTCCACTTCCCTAAGATCCAGTGGAGAATGTAGAATGGAATGATATTTTAATATTCTTTTGTTAAGTTTTTTAATTAATAAAAAAGTTTATAAAAAAAAAAAAAAAAGACCCAGTGGAGAGGGGTGGGCCAATCACTGACCATGGCTTTTATTAGCTACTTCTGATCGCTGGGGCCCAGCTCTGAGGGTGGCCATTATTCCAACCTGCCTAGGATAAAGGCAGCAGAGGAGACGGGACACTTCCTGAGAGCTGCGGAGGGTATATAACAATCATATTCGATTTAACGTCAACCTGACTTTCACACGCATACACTGCACTTTTCCTGTACTCCTCTGCCCCCACCCATTTTTTGTACTTGCTACGAATTATATCTTTGTACACTGTATATCCAAAACCATACATTTATCATTACTCTCTGCATTACATTTTAGCACCTATAAGGTGGAAGAAGTGTAGTTACATACCAAAAATACAGTAAAGAGTCCTGGCATTTATAATTACTGAAATTGTTACCTTTACCAGGTGTCTTTATTTCTTTATGCTGCTTTGAACCACTGTCTAGTGTCTATTCCTTTCAGTCTGAGGAATTCCCTTTAGAGTTGTCTAGGGAAGGTGAATTCCCACAGCTTTTGTTTATCTGGGAATGACCTGAATTCCTCATTTTTTAAAATCTGGCTGGTTTAAAAATTTTCGGTCAACAGTTTTTTCTTCTCCATCCTTTAAGTGTTTCAACCTACTGCCTTCTTGCCTCCATGATTTCTGATGAGAAGTCAGCAGACTCTCTTGTACATGATACGTTACTTTTATCTTGCAGCTTTCAGAACTCTTTGTCCTTTGCATTCAAGGGTTTGATCAGTATGTGACAGGGCTTTTCTCCCTCAAGTTTATCCTGCTTAGTGTTCTATGGGCTGCTTGAATGTGCATATTCATGCCTTTCGCTAAGTTTGGGAAGTTTTCTTGTCATTATTTCTTTGGATATTCTTTCTGCCCCTTTCTTGCTGTCTTCTTCTGCTGGGAGTCCAAAATGCATATATTCGTATGCCAGATGGTGTCCTGGAAGTCTTGTAGTCTATATTTGCTTTTTATAATTCATTTTTCTTTCTGTTCCTCATCCTGAACTTATTTCAATTGTCTTTTCTTTGAGTTTGCTGATTGTTCTGTCAGCTCCAATCTGCCACTGAAACCCTCCTGGGAATTTTTTCTCATTTCAGTTATTGTGGTCTTCAACTCCAGTATTTGTCTATGGATCTTTTAAAATATTTCTCTTCATTGACAGTCTCATATTCGTTCATTGTTTTCCTGAAATCCTTTAGTTCTTTCACTGTATTTTTCCTAATCTCTGAACATACTGAAGATCCTTTTTCTTTTTAAATCTTTGGTATGACCATAGTCTGGTCTTCTTTGATGATTTCTAGATTTTTATCCTCTTCCTTTGGATGGGCCATCATTTCCTGTTTGTTTGTTTTGTAAGCTTTTCCTGCACACTGTACAATCTAAGTTTTAAAATGTCAACTCTGGGCCCTATTCCCTGAGATGTCTGCTTCTTGAATTTGTAATCAGTTTGTGATTTTACAGAGGTTTTCTTGAGTGTCAGGAGCTAAGCAAATCTAAGCCAAAAAACCACTCTTCAAAGACTGTGCATATTGGCTGATGATCTGGGTTCAGCCCTCCTATCAGCAAGGTCAGCCCAAGGTGAATGCAAAGTACAGGTCCTTTCTATCTTTTCTAGGCCCTTGTCTTATCCTGAGCTTAGGAGCATTAGGAGTTCCTCTGCTTACAGGAGTTAGAAAGCCCCCTCTACTTCCTGGGAAACAGACCTTCTCCCTCTTCCAGGTCTAAATCTGTACGAAGTATGCCTTGGCCCCAGGCTTTCTCTGTCTCCTGGAGGGCAAATTCTGGGGGGTCTGGTAATGCTGGAGATGAGTTCCCAAGTCAGTCTTTATCAGGGGGAACAAGACCAGAGACCCCTGGGGAGAGGAAAAATGAGTGGCCAGAAAGGATCTTAGGAGCTTCTTGCATGGTTCCCCAAAGCAGTGCTAAATTTTATGTATAAATTCATAGGATGCCAAATTTTATCCCCATGGTAACCACAAGAAAAATAGGTGAAAAATATATCCAGATATAAATGAGAAGGTACTCAATATGGCACAATACCAAAAAAATCAAATAAATGTGAAAATAGGCACTAATGGAAGAATTGAGGGCCAAAATGATATGATATTTACAAAGACAAAATGACAAAATGACCAAAGAAAGTTGGGCATTATCAGTAGTGACTTTAAATATAAATGGATTAAATTAAATTTTCCAGTCAAAAGGCAGAGATTGGCAGAATGGATATTTAAAAAAGCATAATCCAACTACATGCTGTTTAAAAGAGACCTTAAATTCAAAGACATAAGTTAGTTGAAAGAAAAAGGATGGAAAAAATATGCCACGCAAGTAGTACCCAAGAGGGGATGGCCATACTAGTATCAGATAAAATAGACTTTAAGTCAAAAACAGTTATGAGGAACAAAGACTGTCACTATTAGGGTCAATTCAACAAGAAGATATAGCAGTTATAATATATATATGTACCTAACAGCAGCGCTCCAAAATATATGAAGCAAATACTGACAGATCTGGAGGGCGGAATGATGGTTCAAATTAATAGGAGACTTTAACACCCACTGTCAATTATGGGTAGAACATTAAGAGAAGATCAATAAGGAAATAAAAGACTTTAATGATAATCTAAACCAACTAGACCTAACAGATATATATAGAATATATTATCTAACAACAGAATATACATTCTTCTTGAGTGCATAAGGATCATTCTCTAGGATAGACCATTTTTTAAGGTGACAAAATAAGTCTGAATAAATTTTAAAATATTGAAATCATACAATATATCTTCTCTGACCATTTTTTAAGGTGACAAAATAAGTCTGAATAAATTTTAAAATATTGAAATCATACAATATATCTTCTCTGACCACAATGGAAAGAAACTAGAAATCCATAACAGAGGGAGAAATGGAATAGTCACAAACACATGGAAATTAAAATATACCCTTAAAACAATCCATGGGTTAAAAAGGAAATCACAAAGAAAATCAAGAAATATCTTGAGGTGAATGAAAACGAAAAATAAAACATAGCAAAACTTATGGGATTCAACAAAGGCAGTGCTGAGAGGGCAATTTATAGTTTTAAATGCTTATATTAAACAAGAAAGATCTCAAATCAGAGACTTAACT
Organism: Myrmecophaga tridactyla; assembly: GCA_004026745.1. NCBI lineage: Eukaryota > Metazoa > Chordata > Mammalia > Pilosa > Myrmecophagidae > Myrmecophaga > Myrmecophaga tridactyla. The sequence goes on along the minus strand of PVIY010052934.1, from coordinate 10,600 downwards.
TCAAAAACTGGAAGAACTAGAAAAAGAAGAGCAAACTAAACCCAATGTGAGAAGAAGGATCTAATAAAGATTACTGTGAAGAGAAATGAAACAGAGGATTTTAAAATGCAAAAGATGGTTCTTTGAAAAGATCAAAAAAATTGACAAACCTTTAGCTTGCCTGACACCCCCCCATGCCCCTCCCCCCCACGAAAGAGAACAAGTTTGCAAATAACTAAAATTAGAAATGAAAGGGAGGGAATATTACTACCAACCCTCAATGAAATGAAAAGTACTGTAAGTTAACACTATGAACAACTCTACACCAACAAATTAGATAACCTAGATGAAATGGACAAATTCCTAGAAATACACAAACTGCCTACACTGACGCAAAAAGTAGAAAATCTCAACAAACCAAAGAGATTGGATCAGTCATCAAAAACCTCCCAACACAGAAAAGCCCAGGACCACATGGTTTCACAGTGGAATTCTACCAAACATTCTACCATTCTACCAAACGTGTAAAATGGTACAGCTGATGCAGAAAAGTCTGGCTGCTTCTCAGAAAGTATAGAATTATCATGACCAAGCAAACCCATCCAAGTATTTGCCCAAAAGAATTTAAACCAGGGATTAAAATAGATTATTTGCACACCAATGTTCACAGCAGCATTAATCACAATTGCTAAAAGATGGAAGCAACCTAAGTGTCCACCAACTGATGAAAGATAAACAAAATGTGGTACATATACACACTGGAATAATATTCAGCCAATAAAAGAAATGAGGTTCTGATACATGTGACAACATAGACATCATGTTGATGTTGACAAAAGCACAAATATTTTATGATCTCTCACTGATATGAAATAATGAGAATAAGCAAACTCCTTGAGTTAGAATCTAGAATATAGGTTTACCAGGGGATGGGATAGGAAATAAGAAGTTAAGGTTTAAATGTACAGTGATTCTGTCAGGGACAATGGAGCTGTTTAGGTAATGGACGGTCCTGATGGGTAGAAGGGGAAATTTTAGGTTATAGATATGTTACTAGAATAAAAACAAAAAAACAAAACATGGAATTGCACAGCACAGTGAATCCTAAATTAAACCTTTGACTATATAGGACAATTATAAAAATGTGCTGTATTTTATGCGTGACTGCTCCATAAACCTACAACTTCTCCACCAAAACAAATAAATGGAATACAAAACAAAAAAACTCAGTTCATGTTTACCCTGAAACTTATACCAGCATTCCTCATCAGCAAGCACTTCTGCTGAACATCCAAGATCTGATTTTTGTAACTATCTGCATATAGGTATTTCTGTTACGTAGGCAATGGCCCAAAAAAGAGTTGTACACTCCTGGTCTCATGTCTCTCTAGATAGGGTAATTAAGTAATAATAATAATAATAACAAAGTGATGGAATCACACCTGCTTCAACTTGAGAGCCCAACTCCTTTAGTAAGCATAATTCAGGGTCTTAAGCCCAGTCAAGTCTATATTACCATGTTAGGGAAAAAGCAGACTGAGGATGCCTGAAGACTCTTGACTTTGTCCTGTTCAGAGAAGCATCAAAAAATGAAGACACCAAGAATTCAAGGGATGAAATAGTTGAGTATTGGGTCTCATAATCCCAGGACTCGCCCAGCTGAAATTAGAGTTTAGGCCTAAATTTCCACCCTGCCCTTTCCATTTTAAGTGATACAGTATCTTGGTAAAGGGAGACAGATAAACCTCAGGAAGCCATGTCTTCTTAGTCTCTTATGTAGGCTAAAGTTTACCCTATCTTTTAGAAGGCAGTAACTAATGTAGGCCTTAGTGACCAACACTTCAATATAACCCCCAACTTCTGATTCCATGTTTCCAGAAAAGCATAAATGGTTGGGGTTTATGTCATGCAATCAGCTTCTTCCTCTAAACCCTTACATACAGAGTACATCTATACTTATACACATAAAGAGATAATTATCCAGGAATCCACTCCATAGCCAAGTGGCCATTACCTTCTCAGTATGTTCTTCTGCTCTCCTTCTTGCCACTTCTGGAAGGTCTCTCACTCCATTATCCACCATCTCTGCCTCCTCTCCTTTCTCCATCCAGCCTGATGTCATTAGAATTTCTTCTCCTGGAAGCTACCCCTGGCCTATTTTGTTCCAGATAGTCTTAATTAGGACAGTTCTCTGATGAGATTGTACCCAAACCATAAGGAAAATTCCTCTTCTCAAAAATAATCTTTCTAAAGTGATTAGCTATTCATGAGAGACAGATGAAGGACCCTTGAACTAATGTCCAAATCCTTGGAATAATTTACTTTACATTCATCAGACTAAAAGAATGGAAACAGAAAGAAAGGGGAGTGGATTTGCCAACTTTATTATTTTGAGTCCACACAAATTCCTCAACTATGACACTCTCCAGGGGCTATACAATTTCTACCTTGGCGACTGGGGTATTCATTAGTTGTTTTCAATACAAGATTGGATACTTTCAATTTGACCCTTTCTACACTGTCCACTCCTTAAAGTTATTAGTTATAACTTTGGACAAGAATTAGCTTTGTTTGCAGTGATAACTCCCAGGGACAAAAAATAGCAGAATGCCCAATCACTGTGATTTATATTCCAGAAATCAGATTTAATCTATTGCGTCTCCAGTCTTCTGAGCCTGACCTGACATTAACAATACTGAACTCTAAACAGCTTTGCCAATAGGACCACTTGTCTTAAACTACAAATTATTTGAAAAGCTACCTAAAGGACTGGAGTAATTTGGATACATATTTGATTTTCCATGAGTATTTCAACATAAGGCTTGGAATTAAAAAAAAAAATACCTTTGGCTCCACAATTAATTGCTTTTTAGAAAAACATCTGCCTTTCTTTAAACCCCATCTTTTGAGAAATGAAGATAGAAAATGGTCATTCTTTGACTTTAGTAGGTATTCATAGCAGAAAGGAGAAATGGCAAGAAAAGAAGGGAAACAGGAAAGAGGCTTTTCATGAAGAAAGAAGTATTTTGTTTCCAATTAGGTTTATAGTTTAGCAAAGTTTACACTTTCTCAACCTACTTTCTGTTTTGAAGTATTTAATCTAGAACACAGCCATCTTAACCTTGCAACCATTACTCAAATGACTCCCATAGCACAGCTGCTTGTACTTGTCATTTAATACATCTGATGAATCATTAGACCAAATACTCTAAATGGACATAATCTTCTAGAGAAACCCCAGGAGGGTTCCCATATGAGTAAGAAGTGCACAGGAGGTAAAGAAACGCTTATAAACATAGTCATGTACATGATACATATGTATTGTGAGTCTCATATGTTCCATGTAAGCTCAAAGTAATTTTCAATTTTAAAAAATTGGGGGATACAATTATAATACATATATAAATATCCCCCTATATAGACTATATATACACATATCCATATATCCATATACACACATAAATATGTATTATATATATATACACACATATATATATACACACATGGAATGTATTTAAATTTTTCCCTTGACCAACATCAAGTACCCCTATGTAAAATCTAAGATATTTCTGACATCTTACTTTACTTAGTTCTTCAGCATCTACAAGATTAGAATCAATTTACCTAAAAGATACAGGGAGGATATAGGAAAAAAAGGTGCTTCTATGCTTCCTGAAAACTAGCCGCCTTTGATTAACCTTGAATCAGATGCAGGCTTAGCAAGGAGTCAAACCTTTGCCTTCAGCAGGGTTATGTCTATACCCTCCCAGACACTAGGGCATCTGCTCCCCTTTGAAGAGTCTTTTGAAAGATGAGTGGCTGTCTTTTCTCTACAGTCTAGATGGAAGCTTAACAACTCTCAGTCTTTCCTCCTGTCTAAGACAAATGCTTCAAGTGCTAGTTGAATGCCCTTCTCTGTTGGTAGAATTACCCAGTATAGCATTTTTTCCTGTAGCTGCATATTCATTTTCAGGTGAGCAGAGGGAGAATTATCTAACTCAGACAATCTATCTCCATCTTTGATTTTCTGTATAGTTCATAATTGTGCTTGTTCCCAATACAATTGAAAAGGTACCAGTTTTAATAAAATGGAACATAGACACAAACGGCCAGATCCTAATATTTTTCATTAGTCCTGCTTTTTTGTTCAAGACTATTCTGAAGGAACATACACATCCATTTGACTTGACTAGATACAAAACAAACATTTGCAAAGTAACCAACATCATAAATTAAGATACTGTATTATACATATTTGAAGAGTATTCATGCATACCCACAGGGAAAGATATGTACTTTTCTGGTTGGAAGCTAATGGATAATACATCCCTGTTCCTTTTCATCTCCCTACCTTTCTCTCTAGTGCTGTCTATGGCAGATGGACTCATGGTTGTGAGATTAGGAGAACCAGAGCTCTGAACAACCACAGAGATCAACCAGTCCAACAACATCGTATTTTGCAACACCAGAAATGAAGGCTCTGAAGCTGATGCGCTTTCCATTGCCACCCTCCATGATGGAGTCCTTCCCTTGGATGAACACACTGAAGAAGGCCTAAAGGAAGCTTCAGAGATCCAGGATAATTTTTTCACCATCACTCCCACTGATTTGTAACCTGGTTCTGTTTATCATGTGTCTCTGCAGTGCCTACACATCTAAAATGAACATAGAGGACCCTTTTTGCGATGGCTCCATCAACAATGTTAAACTAAGACCTCCTGTATTCAAGAGATGAGTTAATTCTAATATCCTTATCTTTAGAAATGAAAAAATAACAACATGGGGAGATCAGTTGTGAAGCCATGAAGTTTTGGGCACATTCAGGAATAAAACTCAGAGTTCCCCAACCTAAGGCCTTTACCAAACCATGAAGCTGAGCAGTAGCTTCTGGAAATAGTAATTGCCACCAATGCTAGCTCATCCACAGCCCCAAACTCTGGGAACAGGTCGGCAGGATCCATCTGGGGGTGGGAAGAGAAGAGAGGGAGCGTGAGAGGCACTCAGGTCTGGATAGCACCTTCATATGTATCACATCAGTGGCTAGAGAGCAAGTCAATGGATTCTAACTGGAAACGGTAGATAAACACCATATGCTGAAAACAGCAATCCCTCCAAAGCAGACAAAAGCAAAACATTTCTAGCGTCTCTTTTGAAATCTGAGTGTAAGAGAGTAATACAAGTGTGATGTAGTTTGAAAAAATAAGCTATTTTGAGACTGACATAATGACATCTCAAGAATTGTACTTAAATCACACCGGGCTTTGGATTGCAATGGCTTGTAACCTAAAGAATTTTAAGACATGATACTATTTCCCTTTCACAGTCAAGATGAAACTTGAGACAGCTGGTGGTCTCAATTCTTCATTCACTTGACTCACCCGGCCTGACTCTGCTTACCAACATGCACTATTCTAACAGTGAGCTCCACCAGCACTGAGCCACCTCTACTGCAAAGCAAAAAAAAACAGTAAGTCACCCACAACGACCTGAAGAGGAAGAACAGGAGTGTACATTTGTACATGCTTATGAGGAAGCAAACCAGCTGGGAATCTCCCCTGGCCCCACGGATTGACGCAGTGACCTTCACTTCATTCCACTATTGCTAAATCAGCCACAGGGCGGGGGAGGGCCCGCAGTGGGTGTGAAGAAGAGGAGACTTTTCCATTACACCACACAGCAGGCAGCAAGGCAGGGTCAAATCAGGGACAGGGCCTGACGAGTGTGAGTGTGAGTGTGTGTGTGCTCACACGCCTGTGTCTCCCCAGCCCTCTCCAGCACAGCTGATACCAGCATCTCTCTCCAAATCCTAAAAGCATTAAGGGAATGAACAGAAGAGATGCCCGCTGAGCTCCTTGAAGAGCTTTCATACAAAGTTCTCTGGTGACACAGAGCTTGTCAAGGGCTAACGGAACAATGCAGAAATTTTAATGGGAGGCCTTGCAGAATAAATACAGTGTCATTTAAATTTACTTAAAATTTTTAAAACCTTTCTTTATTCCCCTAACCCAACTTCTTACAAACACTTTCCAAAGAAAACTCCAATTCTACTGAACTCCTTGAAAATCTGCACGTACAAAATATCCCTGCCATATGACCCAAAACTCAGAGCGTGAAAATACTGGATTTAGTATTTTAAAAAAGGAGAAAACGCTACTTCTACTAGAAGAGCAATAAAAATAGATGTGGGTTTTAGTAGCTACCCTTTATTTAGTGCCATTTATTTTTCCCCTACAAATTATACTCACTTTAATATTTATGGTCTCATTTCATCCTCATAGGGTATTACTCCCATTTTACAGGCGAGAAAACTGAAGCTTAGCATGGTCAAGTCATGAGTGGAGTGTAAGGATTATGTCCAACTCCAAAGTCCCTGCTTTTCCTTCTCAGGTGAACTTTATTGTGAAGCTAAACGTGATGGCTTAGAATTCAAGAGCTGCTTTACTATTTATGTTAGGCAACACGAAACTGCCAGTTATCAACTATTTTTTCGACCTGCAAAACCAGCAATTTGCAATGATTCCACCTAATATTTTCAGCTGAGGCTCTGGCCCTGAGCCTCCTAGGCAGAAGAGGCAGGTCTATTCCAACCTCCACAGCAGCAAGATGGCATGAGGCATATCACATGCACCACCACATACTGGCCACCACTGCTCGGGGCCAAGAACTTGTACCTGTTATCCATTTTCTCTGAAATTTTACTTCCGTCTTACAGTTGAGTCTTCTCTGGGACCTTCATGTTTGGCCTATCAGCTTATCCAGTATTACAGATGCATAGACCCGAATGCACGACGGCCACTGCTTAATGTGACGGCGTGCACACGGGTTGTTTAGAAGAGATCTGATGACAGCGCCAGTGAGAAAGGGCAGTCAGAACCCGGGGAGCCCAGGTGTGTATCCATGCCTCAAATTCAGTTAATAACGGCACTGAGTCCTTACATGTGAACTCTTTAAGTGATGCACAGTCTTTCAGAATCACTGTGCTCATTTAACTTAAACATACTGTTTTCCCTTCTTGACTATCATTAAAATGGAGGCTTAGAGACATTAGGTTGAAACCAAAAACTGTTAGGGTATTCTTCTACGTGTTTGTTTATTCTGTGTACTTAAGGAATAATCATTGCCCATCCACAATTCAAATTCCTAGGACTAGCACTGAAAGATACCGAGAGAGGAGGGTATGGGAGAGGCACTCAGAGCTCACGAGAGCAACCTCTGATGAGCCCACTGGTTTCCCTGATCGAATGCCACCATCATTTTCAAATGAATGTCATGTCTACCAATCTTAGAAAAGGCAGGGAAGAGGGGAAGGGCTGACCCTAGAATCTCCTGGCAAGGTGAGGGGTGAGGCTATGAGGAAATTAGAGAGACAACGACCCCTATGACTCAGACCAACGGACAGGAACGCATATTTCCAAGATGAGCTACCAGCATTCCTCTGGAGAAGTGACGGTTTGTCGGGTCAGTCCAACTGATGTGAGGACACTAAATATAGGTACTAAGAACTTGTCTTTTTGGAAGGGACTGCACCTCTGCCAGTAGATTTCATAAGCAAGGTCATTCGCAAGCCCTTATTTTAAAAGCCTAGCTTTTTCTTTTTGAAAGTGAAATCTTCATTTTTGCCAAGAACATGAAAATTTTTAAGTTTAAGAAAAGCTTACTCCCCACCCCCAAAGATCCAAAGGATCATTTTTTAAAGCTAGGAAATTAAAGAAAAATACTTGATTTTATAGTCATCTTTGGCTTTAAGCATAAGAATTATTGTAAAATAGCATCATGATTGAAGAATAGCTTTCTAAAAGCAAAAAAAGAAAAGTCTGCACAAATTTGAATTATTACAAACATTACCATTAAAATTCTGACAGAAGAGAACATGAAAAGATGCACCAGGCTGTACTGCCACAAAAAAACGGCACAAAATGTTTTTATGGATGATTCTGAGTCTTCTGAACATACCAGAACTCGTTTCAACCTTTCCATTGACCTTTTTGGGAAAACAGTTGCTGGAAACTCTGGATTATTAAAAGCAGCTTTAGGTCATTTCATATACTTACTCATTTTCTTTTACCACTTCCCAATTCTCCCAGATCTAAATTTAATTGTATCTGGAAATATTTTAGGTTTTTCTCTTATAGTAGAGGACTACTTGACTCAGGGCTATAAGACCATATTTGCCACCTCTGTATTTTGATGATTTCCTTGTGCGAGTCTCTTCCACGCCCAAGAGGAAGGAAGGCATGGCAAGTCTAAAACAGGAGGCGGCACTTGATCTAGAATGCTTAGTGCCATTCAGTGTCAACACCTAAGCAGAGCTGTTACTAAGCCTTTGCTCAGGGAAAGTGGAGAGGGGACAAAGCATTACCACGCTCCCAGCAGCAGCCTCAAGGTCACCTGTAAAGGGAGAACCTGGAAGTTACACAACACTTCCTCTTTCTCCAGAACCACAGGGCAATGATTTTTAGGAGAGTCAAACAGTAAAATCGTGTTTGCTTTTGCTCCACTGTATTTTCTTTCTGCCAGCTCCTGGTGAAATGGCCGTAGGCCTCCCTGGGGGTTAGTGAGCACAGACACACGTGGTGCAGCGTAGCTGCGTACACACTGCAGGTCACTCAACACCCAAGGGGACATGGCAGGGGATGCGAGGTGTGCTTTGTATCTTTCTCTGATAACCTTTTCTGTTAACACAAGTTATCTTACTGAAGCTAAAGTCGACAGTTAAACTACAAGGTGGGTACAGCCAGCAGGTAAATAAAGATCCATTTAAACAAACAGGTAAATATTAAGGAGTGAAAAGAGAGCGTCTTTGTTCAAGGTCAAACTGCAAATCAATAGCAAGTGGGAGAATGGAGCCCTAAAGTCACAGCTCCTGGCCCCGGGAGTAGGGAGCCATTTTAGAGCCTCTCATCATCCCTAAAATTAAGGCAACCATTTAAAATCAGAGCCAAACTGATTTTCTAAAGGATTTACCTGAGATCATATTTCCCTTAAGAAAGTGAAAACTGCATTTGAGCTGGAAAGGCCCTTTAAGGTCACACAGACCCCCCACCCCCTTCCCTGTTCCAGCAATTAGGGGTGAGAGGCTGAAGCCCTCAACCTGAGATGACTTGCTCCCAGTCACAGAGCTGTGGGTGACATGCGGGTGGCAGGCTGGGGGGAGGTCCAGGTGCTTAGCCCTCATTCCAGAGCTGAGAAAATAAGATGTCTGCAGATCCAGGGAGCTGTGCCCGCAATGCGGGTAGGAGACCTGGCTGCAGCAGGGAGAAGTCCTATTTTCCCTTTTCAGAATTTGTTACAAATGTAAGTGACAGTTTTCAAAAGAGATTTTCTCAATTGGAAAAAAAAAAATCACCCATTTTACCTCTGGAAGAACTGAACTTATCCCCGGTCATTTTACCTGGTGGGGCCACTCGGTCCTGATAGGTGGGCTTAAACTCACTGATGGTGAGCAGCATCACTTGGATGGTTCCGATGAAGATGCCAGCCAAGCAGCCATAAAATATTACGTAGAACAGAAGGATCTTAACTGCAAGGAGAACAGACAGAAATAAAAGGCTGCGATGTAGTCACATGCTCAGAATGAAAATCTGATCTGCCCAGAGGGGAATATACTTCCTTCTGTAGCTTTCCCTCCAACATGCGTCCCCCAGAACTTCCTTTTCCAACATTCACCAAAAGTGAACCTCACACCTACCGAAAGCCGGGTAAAGGAGGGCAGAAAGGCAGCCCTCCAGTAAAGCGTACGTGCGAGGGTAGGAGGAATGTTCAGCGAGTCCTCAGTCTTCCTGGAAGATAATTTGATTTCTAAATTTTAAAAAAATCTCATGATCATCACCAATAAAAGCTAGAGTTTTGTGTTGGTGTACTTATGCGATGCATTTCAAATATGATGATACGCTCCCATAGAGAAAAATATTTTCTTTGCTTGTTTATCCCTGGACATACAATTTAGAGCTCTGCTGCTGCTCCAAATGCTCAAATGCCCCCAAGTTTTTATATGACGGAACAGTGGATGCCGAGAAGTCCAATGAAGTTTGCTTGCTTTATACAATCACCGTGAGTTCAATTGGTAATGTATACTGAATGCACTGTCTTTCCCTTAAAGGGATTAAGACAAGAAGAGAAAAAAAAAAAAGGAGATCTTATAGTAAAAATGGCAAGTACTTTTTTACTACATCTTCTGACAGGAGCCAGAGTAATAACTGACTTGATGCATTGCATTTTCTTTTTCCCATGGTTAAAAGTATGGAGGCTGAAACAGCTGAAAAAGCAAAAAAACACACAAAACAAAAAAACACACAAAGCAAAGAGACTGGAACAAGGCTATCAGTTACGGGTTTACAAGGATTATCTCCCCGATTAGCCACATAGTAACAGGCTGTACTAGGCATTGCCCAGTAGCCGGGTGCCAGCCAAACAATTCTCTGCGAATGCAAAAGTGGGAACAAGTGAACCGGAAGGTTATCAAGTCAGAAGCATGACTGCACAAAGGAGCCTCAGGTTACTTCTAAAAGGGCCAATCTTATGCATGAAATTTGGGGGTCCTTGAGAAAAGCCAGAGAACAAAAGTACTATTGAAAAGAAGTGTACATGCATGTGGCCAGAATGGGGTGGGGGAGGGTGGGGG
>PVIY010052933.1:0-14930 GCA_004026745.1 Myrmecophaga tridactyla | reverse complement strand
TCTCAGCTGCGTCTGCAATGAATCTTAAACAAAAGATTTAGCAACAGGCCTTTAGGCTACGGGGTTTGTCATACTTTGGTTATAACATCATTGTACAGAGAGCTAGGGGAAGGAATAGGTTGGTATTGCTGCATAAGCACCATAAGGTGGAGAGCATTAACTCGTGCTTTAACAAAAGCTAGGAGGTACTTAAGTATACATGGGCCTATAGATATTAGGAGAAGGATGATGAGAAGGGGTCCCAGAATAGAAGAGATTGGGGTGGTTAGCCATGGGGATTTGTAGAATAAGTACACTGAAAAGAGAGGCAAGAGTAACGGCTGTGACGGGTTCCCTTTTTTCTCTTAGCATGGCTGGAAGCCGCGCGTCCCAGTATTGATAAAGGTCCTCTTCTTTATGGAAGAGGACATGGGGCAACACGGTCACCAAGACACACATTTCCCCCGTGATGGTGAGGACCTTTTTTGCTATACAAGGGGTAAGCCCTGTGGAAGAGCACAGCCATTTTGCCCCCACTGGGGGAATATAGTATGTACCGTGCGACGGAGAGGATGACTGAGCACAGACCTTATTCAGGGAGGCAGAGACATTGCCAATGCAATGCCCAGAGTGAAGAACAGATTGCATGGTGAGACTGATCTTTTTGTTAGTCCAGGGACATTGGGAGGGGTTGTCCTCATTGGAAGTAGTAAACGAGGCATTGATAGCTATGGCATCATAATAAGGGGCCTGGGCGGTGACACACAGCCAACAACTGTGAGTAAGGTTAGGAAAGGAGGAGTTTAAGGAAAGGAAGGCTGCTTGGAGCATTGGCCAGAGTGGGGTAGGGGAAAGGGGGGGGCAGAGGAAGAGTTTGTTTTGTTTACAGGTGATCGTGTTGAGATGGGAGTGGGATTGGGAGAAGGAGTAGCCTGAAGTATGGGTATGAGTACTCTGTTGGGCCTAATGGCAGATGTCTGCTGCATTGCTTTCTTTTTTATTATGATAAGACCCCCTGGGTTGACCCCATCCCAACACATATGGACACAGATGGAGAATTTATAGCTTCAAGTTGAAATTTTTCAGCTATGAGTAAGAAATAAAAACATAGACATACACAACTCACTAGTTTATATAAGCTATTTTACAGTCTTGCAATTCCTTAGTAGTCTTAGAGCACCAATTTAAAAAGGCATCCCATTGGCCTAACTCAGGAGCTTTTTATCTCAAGTACACCTCTGAGATAAATAAATCATCTAATTAGAAAGTTCCCCCTAAAGGCCATTGCAACTCTAGGTTGTCTTTGGCAAGATTTTGCTATTTGGTTAGATAGGTAAATCTTCCTGCCCCATAATTTTGTTGTTGTTTGTTCAAAAATTTCTATAGAGAAATCTTCACAATGTATTTTCTATACATAGTGCACAATCAATGGCTCTCAATATCATCACATGTTTGTGTATTCATCACCATGATCATCTTTTAGAATATTTTCATCACTCAAGAAAAAGAAATAAAAGAAAAAAGTCATATATACCATACATCTTACCCCTCCCTTTCATTGACCATTAATGTTTCCATCTACAGAATTTAGTTTACCCTTTTCCCCCATTATTTATTTATTTATATCCATATTTTTTATTCATCTGTCCATACCCTGGATATAAGGAGCATCAGACACAAGAGTCTCACAATCACATAGTCACATTGTAAATGTTATATCTTTATACAATTATCTTAAAAAATCTAGACTACTGGAACACAGCTCAACAGTTTCAAGTACTTCCCTCTAGCCACTTTAATACACCATAAACTAAAAAGAGGTATCTATATAATGCATAAGATTAATCTCCAGAATAATCTCTCGATTCTGTTTGAAATCTCTTAGACACTGAAACTTTATTTTGTCTCATTTCTCTCTTTCCCCTTTTGGTCAAGAAGTTTTTCTCAATCTCTTGGTTTATTCCAGGCTTTCTGTCCCACATTGCCAGGAAGATTTACATCCTTGGGAGTCATGTCTCATGTATGAGGGAAGGCAGTGAGTTCATATACTAAGTTGGCTTAGAGAGAGAGGCCACATCTGAGCAACAAAAGAGGTTCTCTGGGGGTGATTCTTAGGCTTGATTTTAAGTAGGCTTAGCCTATCCTTTGCAGGAACAAGTTTCATAGGGGTAAACACCAAGATCTAGGGTTTGGCCTATTGATTTGATTGTCTCTACTGCCTATGAGGGTACTAGAAATTCTCCAACTGGAGAAGTTGAATATTTCCTCTTAGGAATATTTCCACCTAGCCTCCTGTGGAACCAGCACACTGCCCTCCAAGGGCCTGCCCCATAATTTTTTTAATGTAATATGCCAGGGAGCCAAAGGGAACAGAGTTTAAGGAACCCATTTTTATCATTTATTTTCTTACCTTGTGAACAGAACAAAGAAAGAAGTAATAGCAAAAAATACAACTGCAGACTCAACCAATGTCTACAGATTCAGACACAAAATTTGAGCCTTCTGAACAACAGAATTGACCTGCTAACTAGAAAAAGCACTTTGTACCTTGTGCACAGGACAAAGAAACGAGCAGTAGCAAACATGAAACTGTGGACTACACTAAAAGGCTAGGGACTAATACTCAAAATTTGAGCCTTCTCATCAATAAGATTGACCCAGTAACCTTTGGATGAAAAGCTAATGAGATCAGAGAGCTCAGATACAGAGAGAGTGGAGCTCAGATCTGAGAGACACTCACCCATGACGATCGGAGATATCCAGGAGGACAGAGTTTTCAGAATGCTTTGCAACATGAGCGCTTGCTCTGAACAAAGACTGGAAAGATTGAAACCTTAGTAGTTAATGCATAATCTGAAGTCAGAAGAGTTGAGCCCAAGTTTTCTCTGTACCACTCTCTCTTTTAGATCTCAGACAAAGTCAGCCCCAGCACCCTCATCTCTAAAGTGTTTTCAAGTATATAAACCCCACACGATTGCCTTTTATTGGTGACTATATTATAGGTGGCCTCTGCAGAGATCAGGCAATTATATGGTGGTGAATTGGATGAGGAAGGGGGCTTGTCCCTCCCACCATCAGTCTGAGTGCTTCTGCTGTAAACAGCTGACAGCTGCATGGGATTAAACTTGCTGCTGAGCTTTAATTTGGAGAAAGGATGCTTAAGAGAATGGAAATCAGGGATGTATGGATGCAAACTGTAAAGTACTGACTTAAGTGATTCTTGTTTTAGATTTTCAATTCCCGAGAATTTAGGATCATGAAGTACAAACAGGGAAAGGAAAGCCTAGGAATATGGGCTGGTAGTGGTAGAAAACATAAAATATCTGTAAGAACTTGAAAAAGGGAGAAAAGAGATGGAAAGCAGCGTCACCAAGATGCTGAAAGTAGATGTATAGAGATATAGTTTATTTTTAAAGAGGACAGGAGTTAGAGGATGAGTCTGGGGAATAGCTCTGTCATGTAAGTATTGAGTGGTTATTGGCAAATCATTGCATCACCTGGTTTTGAGATTCTCTTTTCACCAAATGTGCTATAAATAGGCCTTTCTCTTTCAGGCCCTCAGATACAATGCTGCTTCCATGTTTTAGAATTGGCTGGTTCTTCAAACAGTGAAGGTCAACCATCTGTCTACCTTGTTCCTCACTGTTCAGTCTACCATGAATGTTCACAAGGGTTCTGGGAGTTCTAAAAAGGCAAGGATTAGGTCTTCCCTCCTTATATCTCTAATTTAGCACAATCAACTATATGATAACATAGATACTCAAGAATATTTTTTATGCATAAAAGAGGAAAGGAAGAAAGCACAGAGAAAGAAATGGGTAAAATGGTTTTGTGTTGATCCACTAATATCCAGTGGACTGTTCAACTCTATAACTATGGCACACTTGCCCAAGACAAATACCACAGGTAAAATCAAATCTGTGGATAAGGAGCATGGTGACACATTAGAGATGGTGTGCTAGTTTGAAAGGATGTATGTCCCCTAGAAAAGCCATGTTTTAATCTAAATCCCATTTCATAAAGTCAGAATAATCCCTATTCAATACAGTATGTTTGAAACTGTAATCAGATCATCTCCCTGGAAATGCGATTTAATCAAGAGTTGTTGTTAAATTAGATTAGGTGACGACATGTCTCCATCTATTTGGGTGGATCTTGATTAGTTTCTAGAGTCCTATGAAGGAGAATACATTTTGGAGAAAGGGGGAGATTCAGAGAGAACAGAGAATGCTGCAGCACCATGAAGCAGAGAGTCCATCAGCCAGTGTTTTGGAGATGAAGAAGGAAGACACCTCCCAGGGAGCTTCATGAAAAAGGAAGCCGGGAGAGAAAGCTAACAAATGATGCTGTGTTCACCATGTGCTCTTCCATATGAGGAAGAAAATCATGACTGTTTACCATGTGCTTTCTTGGATGAGAAAGAGACCCTGAACTTCATCAGCCTTCTTGAACCAAGGTATCTTTCCCTGGATACCTTTGACTGGACATTTCTATATACTTGCTTTAATTGAGACATTATCTCAGCCTTAGAACTGTGAACTAGCAACTTATTAAATTCCCCTTTTTAAAAAGCTGTTCTGTTTCTGGTATATTGCATTCTGGCAGCTAGCAAACTAGAACAGATGGAATAAGGTAAATAATAAAATAATGCAGGCATTGATCTCAGTAACTTTCAAATCAGCAAACTAACAAGAGTGCACCCTGATCTTTGAGAGAGATGGAGACAAAGTGTTAGAAAAAGAAAAAGATTGCAAGAAAGAGAAAAATGAAATAGAAGTAGAAGAGAGTGTGATTTTGACTGGGAATGAATATTGACTACACGGGAGGGTGGGACCAACCCCAGCTGTCAATACTCATTCGCAGTCACTCTGTATTGACTTCTCACACAATTCCTGTGGAAATGATCAGCTGTGTAACTCAGGCAACAGGTAGGTCGATGCTTTTAATTTTGTCTGAAATAGGTTTCAGTCAGACGCTTTACTGTTGGGGCTCTGTGGGTAGCAATATAGGTAACAGATTCCCCCCCGGTCACTAGGTGGGACTTGGAAACCTGCCCAAAGACTGGAGATATTGCAAGGATAATTCCTTTTCATTCCCACTCATCACACCTAAGAGCTCCAAGATGTCCATGTGACTTGACTCTTATATGAAGGACCTCCTACACCTAGCCTTAACAAAAGGCATCTCAAATTTCATCTTTCCTCTTAATTCTCTTCAAACTATCCTTAATTGTCAAGAGCCATAATAATGAGGACTCTTCTGACATCCTTCAGTTCTTTCTGTTAGCAGGGGAACTTTTCATTGTTATTTATCCAAAATTCAATGTGGAACTTTAATGTGGTAGAATATCTCTGGAAAAATGCATGGGATGGGAATGCTCTTGGGTCCTAATGTAGTGTTTTTATGCAAGTTCTGCAATAGCCCATTGGGGAAAAAGAAATAGGTAATGGTGAGAAAATCAGGTTCTAA
Organism: Myrmecophaga tridactyla; assembly: GCA_004026745.1. NCBI lineage: Eukaryota > Metazoa > Chordata > Mammalia > Pilosa > Myrmecophagidae > Myrmecophaga > Myrmecophaga tridactyla. Next base: position 9,482 of record PVIY010052933.1, on the reverse strand, counting down.
TCATATAATGAAAAAGCAGTGTGAGCATCATCAATTTACTTCAACTATCTTTTTCCCTCTTTTGCAATATGCAAAACAAGGGGAGGGGGCTGGGACATTTTTTAAGGTCCTTTCCAGTCCTGAAATTATTGAGTGAACATAATCTATTATTATGTTAATTTCAACCTTGACATGTTAAAATAGTTGTCTGCATCAAAGATTTAGGCAAAAATATCAACAAAAATACATCCTGAGCAGCATGGTGCATGTGGCTAAGTGTTCAACAAAGAGAGTTGTATTAGACATTATGTAGCTTGATGTAAAAGGAAAAGAGGACTATAAGGAATGAAGAAATAATGGTGAAAGCTACAGCCTTACAGAAAAAAATTTCAAACCGATCCTCTCATGTTTATCTGATTTCTCTTATTTCACACTATTTGAACCCAATATTTCATTGTTACACCCCAGACTATTCTGCCTGCTCAAATAAATATTGGATTCCCCAGATATAAAAAGATTTTTCACCTTTAAAGAGAATTTGCAAGGTTCCAGTGACCTGCTCCTTATGCAAACAAAATGCCTATTTCTGCACATAATTTTGAGTTGAGAGAAGGTAAATTGAAATGACATTTTAAAATTTAAAATAAGTTTAAGTAAACCCAATATTGACAGTGAACACTTGCAGGCACCTGGTTCTTGAAAGATCATAGATCAGTCTGTCAGTTAAATCTTGCTTGTTTATATGTCAAGCAGAGTATTTATTTCTTTTGGATCCACCAAATGTGAGACTGAGCATCAGAAATAACAAGTTGATAAAAATGATGTCACGCTTTAATTTTTACCTTTTCAAACTAGTTCTATGTGATTTAATTTATTCTAGAATTTATTTTGGGGAAGTTTTAAAGTGAAATATAATTTACTAGTCAATGTATAAATATCATGCATTGTTTTGAAAAAATGTATAAACCTCTATAGCAACTACCCCGGTAAAAACAAAGAACAAAATTAGCACACCAAGAACTTTCCTTGTAACCTCTTGTCCCAATTAATTTTATCCTTTAGAGATAAATTCTGTTCACACTTTTATCGACATGCATTAATTAATTATGTTTGCATTTGAACTTCACATAGAGTCACAGAAAGAGCATGCATTAAGTTTTGTTTTTTTTTTTTTTGCATGGGCAGGCCTTGGAAATCGAACCTGGGTCTCTGGCATGACAGGCAAAAACTCTGCCACTGAGCCACCGTTGTCCACTCAGCATTACTTTTTAATCTGGTGTCTTTTACTTGATGTTATGTTTATCAGATTTATCCATGTTGTGTGTAACAGAATCTCTTTATTTTTGTTGATGTACTATATACAATTAATAAATCTCTGATAATATATTTATCCATTCTACTTCTCAGAGCAATTAGGTTTTGCTAGTTTTGGGGGCTGTCCTGGTTTGAAAGGATTATGTGCCCTTGAAAAGCCATGTTTTCATCCTGATCCATCTCTTGGAGGCAACCATTTCTCTTAATCCCTATTCAGCACTATAGGTTGGAAACTTGATTATGTTATCTCTGCAGAAATGTCACTCACCCAATTGTTGGTATTAACCTTTGATTTTAGGGAGTTGTGACTCCACCCATTCCAGGTGGGTCTGGATTAGTTTACTGAAATCCTTTAAAAGAGGAAGCATTTTGGAGAATGCTCCAGAGAACCACCACAAGAGCCCACACAGCCAGGACCTTTGGAGATAAAGAAGGAAAATGCCCCTGGGGGATCCTCATGAAACAAAACACCTCGAGTGAAAGCTAGCAGATGTCACCATGTTCACCACGTGCCTTTCCAGTTGAAAGAGAAACCATGAATGTCACTGGCCTTTCTTGAGTGAAGATAACCTCTTGTTGGTGTCTTAATTTGGACATTTTTATAGACTTGCTTTAATTGGGACCTTAAAACTGTAAACTTGCAACTTAATAAATTCTCCCTTTAAAAATCTGTTCTGGTTTTGGTATATCACATTCCAGCAGCTAGCAAACTAGAACAGGGGTTATGTATGAATAATACCATTATAAACACTCATGTACATGAATTTCACAGAATGTGAAGTGTCTCCATATATGGAATGTGTCCAGCTATATTAGTTTCTACCAAGAGTTTTCCAGTGTGGTGGTGGCAGGGCTGATTTGAATTTTAATATCATTAGATTGTCCCAAAGTCATATGACTAAGATTTTGACTTAATACCTTCTTAACATTCCCCAAAGTAGCTAAGTGGACCATTTAAATGGAAAATGACATCCATTTTATGTTGTGTTCTAATGTTTATAGTGATTTACATTTACTATTTTGCAAGCATCTTATAACAGCACTTTAAGCTAGTTCTATGTGTTATAAAGAAGAAAGAAATGGATGCTCAGATATGGCCATAGAACTTTCCCAAGAATATTGAGATAATCAGTGATGGAGCCAGTAATGAAATTTGGTACTCTATCTCAATCTCAGCCTTAGAGCCCTTTTGCTATATTTGGAAAAACTGAATGTATTGTGGAAGAGCCCCAGAGTTTTGTTTTATCCTACTTGGCTGTATGTACACTCGCATCTGAAAATATAAAATATAAAATACTGCAGGAGGAAAGATTTCTGAAACTTAGTTGCAAATGCTGTGGCAAGAATCTGCTTAAAGTACAGCTGGACTGGTTGTCTTGTTTTGTTTCCATATACTCTCACAGGAGCTCCAACCCTTTGCAAAGATCCTCTTTTGCTTGAGGAATTTAGAGAGATCCCTGTGGCACGGGGACCATTTATGCATTTCTCAGCATTAGTGGCTCTCCTGGAGTAGGCTGATCCGTTAGTCTTGGGATCAAATATCTTTTCTTGGTTCTCTTAATGCTCTCCTAATAAATCTTCCAGCAATCTCTCTACTGATAGTTGCCACTGTTGTTCCAGATTTGACAGACCATGACAATGTCCTACACTTCTTCAAGGATTTTCTTTCATGCAAAATATTTGAGGCCTTTAATGCCCCAAACATATAGTTTTTTTTTTAAACAGGTGACAGAATGGGGAAGATTGAGTCTCTTGCTGTGAGTCACCACCCCAGAGCAGAGATGCTTAGTTTCCAATGTGACACAAAGTTTCGTGAAACAGCTTTTACCCATTCAGTGGCAATGAATCTGATGATGCCAAGGTTTGGAAATGAATACTCTTGACAGAAGCGATGATGTACTTACCATTTCACTTTCCCTCTGAGGAATAAGACATTAGGTATCAAGCTCTTCATTCACTCAGGATAGGCCTTCCAATTGGCTTTGCATTGTCACTTCAAGAGATTAGTGTCACAGTATCTCAATGATCTTGAAGAGAGCACCTTAATATCTGAATTTCTCATCTTCCAGTTGGAACATCCTGCTAGAGAAATCATAATTTATTTCAGCTTCAGATTGAAAAGACTGGCTAGAAAACAATTGTGCAAAATAAATAAAATAGAGTGTTTATGTCAAATCCATATAGTTGGCCTTCTGTAGTCATAGAAACAGGCATTCATGGATGGAATAGCTTTTCCTTTGCCACTAGACTTAATGAGCCTCATTCTCCAATAACTGACTTATCTAGATATAACATTTTATTTTATAGATTTTAGCCATTAATTTTTGCACCACCATAGCAATTTGTATTCTTTACTGAATCTACTTGTAAATTATGCAGAATTTGGTGAAAATGGAACTCTCTCTTTCAATCAAAGCTTTCTCCTTGAATCTTAGCATAAAATAATGGATTAAATTGTATCACAATGAACTTTTTGAACACCAGGCTAGGCAAAAACTATTTAACACTTTCCTTGGAACATATGAGTGTTCAAAGATTATCATTTCATAGGTTTGCTAATTTTCCAAAAAGAATGATTCATATAATTGCCATGATTTTTTTCTTAGGTGTTATCACTTGAAATATTGTATTATTTTGTCATAGAAGAAAAGGTCAAAAAGTAGGCTTTTGTAAGTCCTTGAAATGAGACTTCTTATTTTGCTCCAGAATTCAGAAATAGATCAGAATTTTATAAAACGCGTTTGTTCAGAAATGAAAATACTCAAGAAAAGGGCAAGGTTAGGAGATGGGGAAGAAATTCAATCATAGTTACACTTTAACCAGCAAATGTTCAACTTGGTTTTAGTAAATATGGTTATCCTTCGAGCAGCAAATGCACAAATAAATTTGTGCATCAATATGAAATGCTTTAAATTTAATTGTTCTAACATAATCTCTAGAGTTTCTTTTGGTTTTAGGCCAAAAACGAAACAAAACAAAAAAAAAAAACACTGCTGATTTTATAAAACCTTTACTTTGTTACTTTGTTGCATGTAGACTGAAAATATGAGGTCCTTGTTATCAGGTTCTATGCTGGAAGCTGACCAGATAGAGACAATTTCATATTTATGATGGGAAGCAGCCCACTGCTTAGATAGATAAACATTGGCTATCAGCTTTGTTTTAAGCAAAATCATTCCATTTAACACTATCTTCTGACAGGTCGTCATTGTTCTTGAAAGTCTAACATTCTAGGGAAAATGAGAGTAGAAATTAAGGCAATTGCTAGCTCATTACAACATTCAGATGTCGAGTGGGATTGCTATGAAAAATATTGGCATGCTTTCAAAAATGAAGGCAAATAGTTCTTAAAATGTAGAAAGTGTTTATATAAATATCTGGTGGCACTACTTTGGCAAAATAAAACTTGACCCTAACTTCAAGATAAGAATTTAGCTACCATGGACATATTTAGGTACATGGCAACTTTAGCCTCATATTTTATACATGGGCTATTAGTCTCTTATTTGGATGCACAAACTTTCTTTATTGTGAAATAACTTCCATGTCCAGCAACAGCTAAATAACAGAATGCAATCAATCATAAAGATAACCTCTGTGCTGGTGCTTTCACATTCCATCTAGCCCTTCAAGCTTTCTTTATTAATGTATCCCCTCTAGTTCAATTTCTCCTTTGCTAATATTCACTCAGTGTTTTTATATCTTATTTCAATTGTAGCACTATTTTCTTATGTATGAATATTCTAGTGGGAGGGTTATTAGCCATTCAGATTGCCAATGAATCCCACAGGGTGGGATCATTTCTTCATGGTTCACCAAGCTAGAAATGGGCAATTTAATTATGGAAACCAAGTCCTATGTCTGGCATCTATATGAAGCTAGAAATTTATTCAAATCCTTCTTCAAGAGAATATATATTATCATCTCAACCAGAATATAAGCTAGTTACAGTATCTTCTATCTTCCTATCTCTCCTTGTTACCCAAGAAGAAAACTTGGTGGATCTCTTTAATAGTACAACAAAAGAATGATCAATGGAGATGTCATATACTGTTATTTGTCTCTCTGATACTTTAGCTAATAGTTATTCACATAGTAATATATTGGGGTTGTATTCCACATATTTATGTCTCATGATCAGATTGTCTTATTTCAGGATTTCCCCTACTATTTAAAGTGCAAATTCTCTGAAATGCATGAGTTTATCAAAGTCATCTTAATTCAGAAACTGTGGCCAAGTTTTGGTGACCTGGACTATCCATTTGTGGAAGTATTAGAGTTGGAATATTCCATAAGTTTTGTACTGTCCAGTGCCAGCAATGGGGTATTTGTAAATTTGTTGTTTCTTTATCCATTCTCACTTCTTGCTTACTTTTCTTTCTTCCAGCAGTTATTTCTCAAAAGTAGAGTACATGCACTGTGGGTAGAACAGACGTGTATAGATAAGTAAACAGGGTTTAGATCTCCAGAAGCTCTGAAGATAATGGCAGAAGCAACCTCCATGTCAATCCTGTAATGTGATGAACCAACTGTGGAGGAGTAGGTTAGAGTTATCTGTATCCCTTTCTCCTAGATAAGTTAGAGAGAGTTGCATTTAAGAGGGAACACTGAGAAAAGTTCTCGAAGGATGAATGAGATTTTTTAAAAGGGAGAAACTATGGAATGTATTATAGAAAGATGTTCTAGTTTGCTCGCTGCCAGAATGCTATATACCAGCAACAGAATGGCTTTTTAGAAGGGAAATTTAATATGTTGCTAGTTTATAGTTCTAAGACAGAGAAAATGTCCAAATTAAAACAAGGCTATAGAAATGTCCAATCAAAGGCATCCAGAGAAAGACACCTTGATTCAAGAAGGCTGATGAAGTTCAGAGTTTCTCTCTCATCTGGAAAGTCATGCAGCAAACACAGTGTCATCTGCTAGTTTTCTCCCCTGGCTTCCTTTCATGAAGCTCCCTGGGATGGTTTTCCTTCTTCATTTCCAAAGGTTGCTGGCTGATAGACTCTGCTTCTCTTGGCTATGTCATTCTGCTCTCTCAGAATCTCCCTTCTCCTAAATGTTTCCTCTTTTATAGGACTCCAGTAAACCAATCAAGACCCACCCAATGGGTAGAGACACATATCCCGTAATCCAGTTCAACAACCACTCTTGATTGGGTTACATCTGCAGGAAGATGATCTAATTATTGATTCAAACATACAGTATTGAATATGGATTATTCTGCCATTACAAAATAGGATTTTTATTAAAACATGGCTTTTCTAGGGTACATACATTATTTCAAACCAGCACAATAGAGGCACATGAATTACATGGTTCTGTAAACATGGAAGATTACAGGAAGAGTCTTTAGGAAGAGCAAGCCTCAGCAGACTGATGAGCAAGTGTCACCTCCTGCTACCTTGTCACAGTGAGGAAGGGTTTGTGGGATGGCATAGAGAGGTCTTGTATGGGACAAATTAATAAAAGGCTATGGAGTGGACACTCTGTACTGAAACTGATTGGCAAATAATTGTTTTTTGTATGACTTGTTACAGGAACAAGAAAATAAGAGTTCAAATTAATAAGTAAATACTTTTCTAATAAGAATAACATACTATAAAACATACTTTCAGGGATGCCATGCTATTCTTCATTGTAAAAGCAATCTTCACTTAAAAAATTACATTTGAATATAGGTGCATGTGGCCTAATAACTGAGAGAAGATGGTTTTCAATTCCATTTACTCATCGAATAGTAGCAGTTAATCAAATATAAGTTGTCCTAGTGAACTTCACTTTTCTTAAATGGATATCCTTTTCCTTAATTTGTGTGTTTCCTTTCCTGTCAGTGACTGTTCTTAGTCAAGATTTATTGTTAGAAAATTCACATCCCTGGCAATGAAAATTCACATCCCTTGGAACAATGAAGATCTTATGCACATCATCTACCCATTAGGATGAAAGGCTAAGTGTCATTAATGGATTGCATGGACAGACGTACTTCTCATTTCCTTCCAATCTTGGCAATAGATTGTAATTAGAGAGTGTCCTGTGAGCTGTGTTCCAAAAGAGCTCCATAACAGTATTCTTAAGATGCTGAAAATTCCTGTTGCTACAATGAGTAAAGCACAATTTGAAATGTCATAGTGACCATATGCATGAAGCTTCTCTTCAAGAAGATTTAGATCAGTGTCCCACATGCTTAAGTAATATACTGACATTTTCTGAAGATAGAAATATCTCTCTGTGTGTGTACATATGTATGTGTAAAAGCATCTGTATATGTGTGGAGAAAAATGAACCCCTAACAATAAATGAGCAAAGCCTTGATTGAGAAACACTGCACGAAAAGTTAAATGCTGATTTTCTTTTCTGGCCACCATGGAATAAGACACCTAAGTACATCCCAAAATGACTAAAAACTGGGAAACATATATAAAACAATATCTTGTTTTTAGAAATTGGACACTGGGCAAAGAACAGTGATACCTGAGACAGGAAAAATAAATGAGGTGAGCCCAAGAGTTTTCCAGTTTAGTGCTTGAAGGCAGTTTCCAAGCTGCAGCATAGAAAGCAGAAACCAGCTGGATCCTAGAGATATCCTTGAGTTGAGAAGATGGACCTGCAGGACAAGGCCACAAGAACATAGGAGAAGGTCACCCTGCAGAGGGTCACCCTTAAGTTTTCTTTTTTTGGGGGGTGGGGGGTACATGGTCCAAGAATTGAACCTGGGTCTCCTACATGGAAGGCAAGCATTCTACCACTGAATCACCCATGCACCCCACCCTTAAGATTTTAACTGAGTACTGATCAGTGTATGAATGTAAGAAAATACTGGAGTGTGCTGATTTGAATCTATTATGCACCCCAGAAAAGCCTTGTTTTAATCTTGATCCAATCTCATAGGAACAGTTGTGTTTTTTAATCTTGATTCAACACTATAGGTTGTACTCTTTTGATTAGATTTTCTCCAGGAAGATGTGACACACCCAATGTTGGTATTAACCTTATAAGAGATGGAGATGTGACTCCACCCATTCCAGGTGGGTTTTGATTGGATTCTGGAATCCTTTAAAAGAGGAAACATTTTGGAGAAAGTTAGAAGTGACAGAAATAACAGAGCCTAGAGAAATGACAGAAGCCTCAGAACTGGCAGAAACTTCACAGCAGAGCTGACACAGATGTGGACACATAGAGAATAGAGACACAGATGTTTGGAGATGCTTGGAGAATAGCAGATGTTGCCATGTAGTGTTAAGCAAGCCAGAACCTAGAGGGGCAGATGCCAGCCACATCACCACCCAGCTGACACAAGTGTTCCTAACCCATCTAACCTCTTGTTGGTGCTTTAATTTGGGCATTCCCATTGCCTTAGAACTGTAAACTAGTAACCGATTAAATTTCCCTTTATAAACGCCATCCCAGTTCTGGTATATCACATTCTGGCAGCTAGCAAACTAACACATGGAATTACAGGAGAATTACCCAAAATAATGAGAGGGAAACAATTTAAAATCATACACAGGGCAAAGAATAATCTCGGCTCCCAATAACCTGAGTTGAAAACCTCATATAATTCCAGAGGGGTAGAATAGATTACTCAAAAGTATAATCAGTGGGGGTAAAGTTACTCCTTTAGACAAAAGCTTTTCTTGTTCTGCTGTACTGAATTTAAATGGAGGCCTTGAAAAAATTAAACTGTTTCCATGTAAAATTAAACTGCATCTTAGTACAATGTTTAAGTCAATTTACAGGAAGTCAAAACTATCCAGAATCCAACAAAGTAATATTCACAGTCTGGCATCCAAACTAAAATTACCAGTCACAGAAAGAAGCAGGAAGATTCAACCTATAATGAGGAGAAATGTCAATCTACAGAAACAGACACTGAAATTGACACAGATGATGGGATTACTTGGCAAGGATATTAAGATAGTTATAACTGCATTCCATACAAAGAGATAATAGATAGATGAAACATTAAAAATTATAAGGCCCATATAAAACTTTTAGATGTGAAGAACTTCAATGTCTGAAATGAAGACCCTGGATGAGATTGCATCGCACTAGACACTGCAGAAGAAAAGGCTAATGATCTTGAAGATATAGCAATAGAAACTCCCAAAATGAAATAAAGTAGAGAAAGCACTGAGAAAAAAGAACAAATGTCGTGTATTTTTTTTTCTAATTCCTGAGCTTTCAGAGTT
>PVIY010052932.1:0-14949 GCA_004026745.1 Myrmecophaga tridactyla | reverse complement strand
TATTCTTATGCATTAAGTAGATATCACCTTGTTATCCAAGATGTAATGGAGAGGCAGGAGGGAACTGCCTGAAAATGTAGAGCTGTGTTCCAGTAGCCATGTTTCTTGATGATGATTGTATAATGATATAGCTTTCACAGTGTGACTGTGTGATTGTGAAAACCTTGTGTCTGATGCTCCTTTTATCTACCTTGTCAACGGATGAGAGGAACATATGGAATAAAAATAAATAATAGGGGGAACAAATGTTAAAATAGATTTAGTTTGAAATGCTAGTGATCAATGAAAGGGATCAGTAAGGGGTATGGCCTGTAAAATTTTTTTTTTTCTGTTTGTTATATTTTTCTGTTGTCTTTTTATTTCTTTTTCTGAATTGATGTTAATGTTCTGGGAAATGATCATGATGATGAATATGCAACTATGTGATGATACTGTGAATTGCTGAGTGTATGTGTTGGGAATGTCTGTTTTTCTTGTAATTTTTTTTAATTAATAAAAAATTTAAAAAAAGACTACATCTTAAGTGTCAGTGGATATATATAAATGTACATGGTTACATCTGATTACATGATTTATGATAACGAAGTATAACTACTTTATAGAGCTCTAAGAAAAAAGGAAAAGACTGCGATTCTATAATGGGTGTATTATAGTTATGGCTAGAAACTAAACACCAATGATTTCCAACCCCTACTGGTTGTCTTCAGTTCTCTTTGAATTTATAGTATTCTTAGAGGAGATAGATAAAATGGAGTATGTATAATCCTACCCCAATCATTTTGAGTTTGTATCATTACCTACTGAAAACTGAAGCATGTATTTCATCATACATTCCACTCATAGCTGCAGCTGGAGTAGAAAAGAGTGGTCAGCATTCCCTTACGATGGAGTTAGAGGGATCAGCTAAGAAGTTTGATGCCTAGGTCGTATCCTCCCATGTAAATGGACAAGCCTAATTTGTCCTGCTTCAACATTTGGGAACGGAACATTCCCTTTGGAAGAAACAAAAAGCTGGCTTCCTGCATCCTCTGCATTGGTTCTGAGCACCCAGTTTAAATTGTCCTCCCTCACCAAATTTTAAGTCTTGTTATCCTAATTAGTCTTGTGGGTCCAATACTTAATTTTAGTCAAATTACCATGAGGCGTGATGATGCGCGTCATTGTTGGTTTAACTGATCTAATTGTGTTTTAGAGATTTCACTTAAACATGAAAGTGAAATCTTTGTTTTTGCTTCCTTAATCTATGAAACATCAGTGTTTGTGAATTTGTTAACAAAACTTTATTAAATTATCATATGAAACAATGCAAAAGCATAACCCTACTACTTAAATAAGTTGAATGACTCAGAGAACATACACATAATTTAGCCATTTTCATTTAGCCATCTCATTTAGGTCCTAATTTTTCTAGCTATAATTTTAACACTGAATTTATATCAAGTTTCTTATGTGATATATTTTTAAATTTAAGGTGCTGACTTCCCCCATACCTATCAGTTTATTTTAATAGATCCAAGTTTATTCTTTCAATTTATTCAAAAGTGCTACTGTGACTCAGGATATTGTCTTATCTTGATGAATGTTCTATGTGCCCTTGAAAGTATCCTGCTCTTACTGGGTGGAGTATTCTATACATGTCAATTTCATCCCATTGGTTGATGGAGTTTTGCTGTTCTTTTATATCCTTGGCAATTACTTGTCCTCTAGTTCTGTTACTGAGAAAGGAATGTTAGTCTCCAACTATAACTACATATTTGTCTTTCTCCTTTCAGCTGTCAGTTATTATTTCATGTATTTTGAAGGTGGTGTTAAATGTGTAACATTTAGGGCTGTTACTTCTTTTTTGGTGAAGTGACCCTTTTTTATTATGAAACTTGTCTGATACTAATATAGCCCTCATAGCTTCTTTTAATTATTGTTTGCAGAGTATATCTTTTTCCTTTTCTTTTACCTTTAACTTAGCTATGTCATATTTGATGTGAGTTTCTTGTCAACAGTATACAGTTGGGTTATGTTCCTTGGTTTTTATTCTCACAGTCTGTCTTTGCATTGGTGTATTTAGAACATTGTATATAGTGTAAGTATTGATGTTTGAATTTAGGTCTACCATTTTACTATCTGTTTTCTATTTGTTCCTTCTGGTTTTTGCTCTTGTTTTTCCTTTTCTGCCTTTTAGGTTATTTGAACATTTTAAGTATTCCACTTTAATTTATCTATTGTAATTTCAACCATTACTTATTTGAATAGGTTTTTTAGTGGTTGTCCTACAATGAAGAGGTTTTAATTCTTAAATATCTAAGAGTGAGCTTTTTTTCTTATCAACTACTATACTTTCACCTGTTGCCAGCTTCTCATATAAATACTGTAAATGTTCTCTTTTAGGTAGCTCAGCATCTGGAGTTAAGGGAATTTCAAAGTCAGAGGAGCTCTGTGAATCTGCATTTGTGCTAAGATTTAGCAGCCTTTTCTCCTCAGGTATGTGGTTCCCACTTACAGAAGCTGTCTCTCCAACATTAGGTACTGTATTTATATGTTGATTTCTGCTTTTCAAATTAGGATAAGCATCTGTTGGACAAAGTATATTTTGTTCCTTCTGGGAGGCTGAAATATTTTCTTTGATTCTGTAGCCACCTTTGTTTAAGGAAGTTGTATCACCACAGTTTCTTTCTTGGGAAGATAACAAAACAGTGTCAGATTGGCTGTCCCAGCCTTGACTTCCCTGTTCTGATATGTGTGTTGACTGAGAAGAATTCTGGGAAGAGATGTGGGTCGATTCCCCATCAGAGTCACTAAAAAGCTTTGGTGACTGAGATCCCCCTGCCTCTGTGGATGAAGGGACGTTTTCCAAATCGCCATCTGTGATTTTATCATTTTTTCTAAAGAACACTTCCCATTGTGGCACATCAACATCAGACTTCTGCTGAAGTGTTCCAGGATCCAGATCACCTTTAAATGAAGCTGCAATTTCTAAGTCTTCTTCACTTTCACTGTTGGATTCTTCACAATCTACAAAGTTTGCCAAAGAAGAGGTTTTGATGCAACCTGTACTTTGTCTTGGTTTTCCAGGCTGGTTTTGTGATATCGTAGTCACAAAGGATGACTCAGAGTGAAGAGTTTGCTGGTTTGGAACCTTGGACCTTAAAGGCAGTGGTAGAGGATCATCAAAGAGATCATCATCTTCCTCCTCTGTGAGCAAAACAAGGAAAACAAGTAATTATAGGAAGCAAATGGAATCAGCGGTGCTTTTAATGAAAATCCAATTTGTAGCATTTAGCTACACTATTAATTCTTAAAAGGAATAGTTTCCTCTTCTTCAAAAAGAAATTAAAAGGCTCCTTATGCTTGACATATTCTTAACAATTTAACTACCATTCCTTAACTTTTTATAATGCCAGATTATAAAATATATAATACCTTATTCTCCAAATAAGGCCACATTGCCTTACATCAGTTCCCAAACATGGCTGATCACTAGAATCATCTGGAGAGCTTTTTAAAATATATAGCTTTCTATCTCATTCCAGACCAAATGAATAAGTCCCTGAAGGTAGAAGCCAATAATTTTATTTTTATTTTTTAAATTCTGCTACTGATTATTTCATCCACCAGATTTGCAAATCACCCACGAGAGAGGTTTGTAAACTGTGCTCTTGCAAATAGCAGATGCTCAACTGTGCTGACAGATTTAATGAAAAGACAATAGTTATTTGTTTCCATAAGTTTTCCTTTTATGGACATTTTACTATTTCCTACTTTGTACACAAGCCTGTGGTAGATGCTAGAAGAACTCACAGGAGTTAGATCAACTTTAATTAAATATTGAATAAGCCATATTAGGTGTCAAGGCTAAAAGTCAACAAAATTCACTTTATTGATATTTAAGCATGTTGCATTAGCATATTATTAAGCCCAGTTTGCTTAAAATTCTTAAAATGAGAAAACCTTACTTGGAGAATGAACATGTTCTAGTTTGCCTAATTTTAACATATGAAATTTCCTTAAGTTAAATGAGAAGATATGGAATGGGGGGAGACACACAACAATTATTTTCCTGTCATTTAATGTCACCTAACCTAAGAACAATGGAAATTAAATGCTTATGAGACTGGTATATATGGCAACTTACTGTTTTACTGATGAATCTGCTGTTAGCACCAGTAAGCCTCTTTACGTTCATTCTTGTCATTGCCCAATGGGCTCATGAACGAAGTGGGCATGGTAGTAGGGATAGAGGCTATGCATGGGCTCAGCTACATGGACTTACATTCAACAAGGCCAATTTGGCCACTTCTGAGTGTCCAGTCTGCCAGCAGCAGAGACCAATACTGAGTTCCTGGTGTGGCATCATTCTCCTTGGGTGTCCCAGTTTGAAAGAATTTATGTACCCTAGAAAAGCCATGTTTTAATCCTGATCCAATCTTGTGGGAGCAACCATTTCTTTTAATCCCTAGTCAATAATGTAGGTTGGGATCATTTGATTAAGATTATCTCCATGGAGATGTGACACACTTAATTGTGGGTATTAACTTGATTAGATACAGATGTGACTCTACTCAGTCCAGGGGGGTCTTGCTTAGCTTACTGGAATCCTTTAAAAGAGGAAGCATTTTGGAGAACGCTTCAGAACCAAAAGAGAGCCAGAGCCACAGAGCCCACACAATCAGAGACCTCTGGAGATGAAGAAGGAATACGCCCCTGAGGGAGCTTCATGAAGCAAGAAGCCTGGAGAGAAAGTGAGCAGACATTGCCATGTTCACCACATGTTTTCACAGTTGAGAAAGAAACCCTGAACTTCATTGGCCTTTCTTGAGTGAAGGTAACCCTCTTGTTGGTGCATTAATTTGGACATTTTTATAGACTTGCTTTAATTGGGACATTTTCTCAGCCTTAGAACTGTAAACTAGCAAGTTATTAAATTCCTTTTTTTAAATTTAATATCTATTGACAAATCTTCATACACATATAGTCCATACATGGTGTGCAGTCAGTGGCTCACAGTATCATCACATAGTTGTGTATTCATCACCATGATCATTTTTATAGAACATATGTATTACTCCAGAAGAAATAAAAAGAAAAAACTCTATATCCATACCCCTTACTCCTCCCTCTCTTGAACCACTAGTATTTCAATCTACCCAATTTATTTTACCTCTTATCCCCTCTATTATTTATTTTTTATCCCTATTTTTTTTACTCATCTATCCATACCCTGGATAAAAGGAGCAGCAGACACAAGGTTTTCACAATCATGCAGTCACACTGTAAAAGTCTTCAAGAGTCAGGGCTACTGGAACATAGCTGAGCAGTTTTAGGTACTTCCCTCCAGCCACTCCAATACACCATAAGCTAAAAAGGGGTTTCTATATAATGCATAAAAGAATAACCTCCAGGATAACCTCTTGATTCTGTTCGAAGTCTCTCACCACTAAAACTCTATTTTGTCTCATTTCTCTCTTCCTCTTTTTGGTCAAGAAGGCTTTCTCAATCCCTTGATGCCAGGTCCTGGCTCATCCCAGGAGTTATGTCTCATGTTGTCAGGGAGATTTATACACCTGGGTAAATCCCCTTTTAAAAAAGCCATTCTGTTTTTGGTATATTGCATTCCAGCAGCTAGCAAACTAGAACATGGATATTTAGCCACTTCCAGGATTATAACACCTGGACCACTTCCATCATGAACAGTGTTTTGTTCTTACTAGAATAGATACTTACTCTGGATATGCATTTGCCTTCCCTGTACATATTTCTAACAAAAAATACCATCCTTGGACTTACAGAATGCTTTATATCCACCATCATGGTATTCCATAGAGACTTGCTTCTGACCAAGAAAATCACTTCACAGCAAATGAAGTGCAACAATGGGCCCATGCTCATGGAATTTACAGGTAGTACAATGTTCCCCATCACTCTGAAAGAGCTGGTTTGACAGAATGGTGCAATGGTCTTTTGAAGACCATTATGGTACCAAATGGGTGGCAAAACTTTGCAGGGCTGGGACAATGTGTTCTCAAGGAGGTTTACATACTCTAACTCATCTTCCAATATATGGTGCTGTTTTTCCTATAGCCAGTATTCTCATAAGTTGAAACAGGAATGGTACCATTCACTATTACTCCAAGTGATCCACTAGCCAGATTTCTGCTTCCTTTTCCCATGGCCTTATGCTCTGCTATTCCACAGGGAGGAGACCTTCTTCCCGGAGACACAATAATTCTATTGAACTGGAAGTTAAGACTACCACCTGGCCACTTTGTTCTCGTCAGCAGACAAAGAAGGGGACTGCTGTACTGGTAGGGTGTTTGATTCTGATTACTAAGGGAAAACTGGACTGCTGCTACAAATGGAGGTAAGAAAGAGTATGTCTGGAATATAGGAGATCTCTTAGGGCATTTCTTAGTACTACCGTGCCATATGACTAAAGTCAATGGAAAACTGTAACAACCCAAACCAGGCAGGACTACCAATGGCCCAGACCCTCAGGAAAGAAGGTCTGGATCACCCCACCAGGCAAAGAACCATGAACAGCTGAGGTGCTTGCTGAGGGTAAAGGGAACACAGAAAAAGTAGTTGAAGAAGGCAGTTATAAATATCAGCTATGACCACATGACTAGTTGCAGAAATAAGGACTTTAAAGAGTATTTCTTCCTTTAATGAGTATGTTCATGTATGTATGTATAGATACATGCATATAGAAAATATATTTGTTTTCTTCCTTCCTTCTCTCCTTACCAATAACATAAGATGTATTAATAGTAGCTTACTTTATATCACTGTATTTAGGTTACAAGACATAAGAAGGGCAAACGTCCTCCAAGGACTTTGCATCCTCTTGTGGGGAAAGGACGACCCTTTCCTTTGGTTGCACAAGCTAATATTGTCTTCACTGGGAGATTAAGTATGATTTAAGATTTATATGGGTGCCAAATGGACTGTGATTGATGGCTAGGCTATAGTACCAGTTATTTAAAACAACACTAATAGGTATTGCTGTGAAGGTATTTTGTAGATGTGGTTAACATCTACAGTGGATTGACTTTAAGTAAAGGACATTTACCCTTGATAATGTATGTGGTCCTCATGTAATCATGTGAAGACCCTGAGAGTGAATCAAGTACCCCACCAAAGGAATGTTCTTAATCTTACTCTGCATTTCTGTGGGTGTGAATCATTTGTAACTCTTAGAAGATGTTTTATCAGTTAAGGTGTGGACTCATTTGTAAATAGGATCTTCTAAGATCCTATTTAGGTTGGCCAAGCTGAATGAGGGCAGGCCTTAGTCCCTATGACTAGATGAAACCTTGTTAAGAGAAGAAATTCTGACACTAGGAGTAAGAACCTGGGTGTGGTAGTTAGGTTCATGTGTCAACTTGACCAGGTGATGGTGCCTAGTTCTGTTGCTGTGGACGTGAATCATTAGCATGTGAAATTAATCTACGGCTGATTACATTTGCAGTCAGCTACAGGGAATGTCTTCTGCAACGAGTGACATTTAACTTAATTAGCTGGAGGCTTAAAAGAGAGAGCTCAGCGTAGCACAGCCCAAGCAGCTCAGCATACCTAATCTCAGTACTTGCAACTCAGCCCAGACGTTTGAAGATGCAGAAAGGAATCGCCCTGGGGAAAGCTGCTAGAAACCACGAGCAAGGAGAGAAGGCCAGCAGACATCACCCTGTGCCTTCCCGTGAAAAAGAGAACCTCAGATGAAAGTTAGCTGCCTTTGCTCTGAAGGACTATAAGTTTTTAACTAAATAAATCCCCTTTTATTAAAAGCCAGTTCATCTCTGGTGTGTTGCATTCTGGCAGCTTTGGTAGACTAAAACACCAGGTGTCAATG
Source organism: Myrmecophaga tridactyla (assembly GCA_004026745.1). Lineage (NCBI taxonomy): Eukaryota > Metazoa > Chordata > Mammalia > Pilosa > Myrmecophagidae > Myrmecophaga > Myrmecophaga tridactyla. The sequence goes on along the minus strand of PVIY010052932.1, from coordinate 7,109 downwards.
GATGTAACACGATCCCAATAAAAACCCTAAGAATAAGCATAAGTATTTCTGTAGAAAGTGGCAAGCTGATTCTAAAATTCATATGGAAATGCAAAAGACCTAGAATAGCCAAAAGAGCTTTGAAAAAGATGAACAAAGTTGGAGGAGTTAATTACCTGACTTCAAGACTTACCATAAAACTACAATAACAAGAAAGTGTGCTATGGATGTCATAGACAAAGAAATCATGGAACATAACATAAGGTCCACAAATAGAACCACTTATATAAGGTCCACTGATTTTTAACAAAGGTGCAAAATCAACCCACTGGAGAAAAGATAATCTCTTCAACTAATGGCACTAAACCATTTATGTCCGTGTGCAAAAAATTAGATCTATATCCACAATGAATCAAAGACTTCAACGTAAAACTAAAAAACTTCTACCAGAAAACATGGGAGGAAATTTTTGCAACTTTAAGAGGTCAGGCAATGACTTCTTAGCTATAACACCAAAAAAAAAAAAAAAAAAAATCCATAAAAGTTAAAATCAATAAATTGGACTTGACCAAAACAGAAAATTTCTGCCCTTCAAAAGACTTAAGAGACTGAAAACAAATAAGCAACAAAATGGGAAATAACCTTTGTAAAGCACAAAACTCAATAACAATAAAGCACAAATAAAACTCAACAATTTAAAAAAATGATACAAAGCATATTTCCATATAAAGATTTATACATGAATTTTCATAGCAGCTCTATCTGTATTGACAAAGAACTATGAAGAATCCAAACATACAACAGTGAATGGATCAGCAAATGATGGCAGTCCATACAATGGTGCACTGTTCATCAGTAAAAAAATGAACTGAGGGTGCACAGGTGGTTCAGTCATAGAATGCTCGCCTTCCATGCAGGAGACCCGGGTTCGATTCCCAGACCATGCACCTCCACCCTACCAAAAAAAAAGAACTGAGGATTCACGCAACATGAATGAATCTCAAAAATGCTGAGTAAAAGATGCCGGAAAGACTGCTTGATTCCATTTACCTAAAGGTCTAGATATGAAAGCTAATCTATAGTGATGGAAAGCAGATTTGTGGTTGCCTTGTCATGGGGGAGGACAGGAAGGGGCAAGAGGGAGGGATTCCAAAATGGCACAGAGAAACATGGGGGATATTTCCATTATCCTGATGGAGGTGATGGTTTCTCAAGTGTATGCATATGAGAAAATTTAACAAATTGGACACTTGAAACATGTGCAAGTTATCAGTCATACCTCAGTAAAGCTATTTTTAAAATAACCTAAAACTAAGTATGTAAATGATAAGGATTAGAAGAGGCATTTTGCATTAGCTAATATCTGAAATTCCTGGAATTATTTTTCTAAAATCTTTTAATTATTGAAACAAAATGTGCTTTCCTTCAAACACCAGTAATAAGCTTAGTGTATTGGTCCTTAATTGGCATAGATGTGTTTTTAAATTAGATTCTAAGTGATGGGAAATGTGGAAATGGAGATGGGAAAGATGTGGATGAGAATGCTAGCCTTTATCACCCACTTCCTGCTAGGCTTTGGGTGAGTGTCATAACCTTAGGCTTCCATTTCCTCATTGGTGAATGGGATTCAAGTTTGTTGAGAGGTTTAGCTGTAACATATATAATGCATGCCACACAACAGGTGTTCAATAACTAGCATCCTATTATCTAGCATGTTCTGGTGACATATTAGCTATGTTTCACAGAAAGTGGCTCTCACTAAAGCAACAAAAGCCCAGAATCCTTCCTAACTACTAAAATCTGTCTGCTGTAAAGCAACAGGGCTTTCCTCCGAATCTAAAGTTCTGTTTTCTACTTCAGAGCTGACCGCTCCCCTTCCCTGGACACTGAAAGTAACAATGAACAAAAGCCAGAAAGCAGCAATAAGCCACATGTAATAAGCATGGCTGAACAATCTGATGAGGAGATATAGGAAAAGCTTCCGTTATCCATATTTACTACCATGGTGGAGGAAAGGGTAGAGGATAAGGTCTTAGTCTCTCCTTATGGGCAACACAAATCCATGTTTACAAAAACCTCAGACCACTGTGTGACAGCACAGTTCCCTCCACCACTTGCTTTGAACGAATTCGACTCCTGCCTAGATGGTTGAGGAAGGAGGGCAGAGCACTCCTGAGACCTGGTGGCCCCGGAGCAGGCTTCTCACCGGAGTCGGGGTGGCAGCTTCTGGGTCGTTTCAGTTTCCCGAGAGGTTTATACTTTGGCTCAATACCTTGAGAGGAGGACTGGCATAAAGGCTTTAAGCTGCAAGGAATCAGAAAGATTTATTCTTCCTTTTGGGAAAGTAGCTGAAGTGTAAGCATCATTTTGGAGATTACAAAAACCCCACCTCAGGGAGAATCATACAACTACTTTCCAGAATGGAAAAGTAATGTTTAAAAATTAAAAATCACATCAAGGTAATAAAGCGGTAAATATAAGTACCTGAATGACAGTGACACCTCCTGGCATTTAGAGACAACAGGAAGCTAGCTGCTCCCCTCTTGTTTAATGGGGTTTACATGTATCCTACAAGAGTCTCACAAATTTGAACCTTTCTTTTCCAAAGGCCCAAGGGCTGACAGCTGAGACCAGGGGAGAGAACGTAAAAAGCACCAGAAGGAGGTTTGAGGGTGCACTGCCACTTTTCAAGTGCCTCCCTGTATCAGACTCCTAGGAGCCTTTAAGATTACACTTCATGAGCCTACCTGGAGAAAGCCCTCTGGTCCCAACCTGACACTTTTATTTACAGCCACAGCCATTTTTCTTCTTTCCTCAGTGCTCAGGCCCCATTCCAACCCTTCTACACCCCTAGAGCCTAATCCTCCCCTGGGTCATTTCAACTACCCTCCTTCCCTCCATAGCTCTTTCAAAGTGACACCCCTCCCCAACCCACAGAAAACAGCATAGCCTGATAAAAGCACAAGAGGGGAATTTGCATTTTAACCAACTCCCAGAGTGGATCTTTAGTGTAGTCAAATTTATGTATGTTTGAGTTAGTTCCATAAGGCACATTTAGTTCACATCTCAGCTCTGTTAAGATCAAGCTTCTGGACTCTGGCCATTTATTATTATTATGTGTCTGTAACTTTCAACTCACTGTCAAACAACATACTCAGTTTATCCTCCATTTCTTCCCTTTTTACTCCTTCCTCAACAACTGAAACCTGGCTTCCCACTCCCCAGTACACTGAGAGCACACAAATGACCCTAATGACCGAGTTAAGGGGACACTTCATGGTTCTTGTATTGTTTGTGCATGACTGTGACCCTGGGGCTCTCTGCTTCCATCTCATGACTCTCCTCCCCAGGTTCCCCTCCTACAAGAGGGACCAGCCCCTGCAGAGGCCTCCCAGCAATGCCTTAAACTTGCCACACAGAGGCCTGTGGTCCTTTTACTTGGCAGCTCTGGATGATTTCCAACCCTCACTGTTCACCTTTACACACCACTCTTTTTTTAAAAAATATTTTTACGAACAAATCTTCACACAGAGTCCATACTGTAACCCCCACTCTTGAATCAAGGTCTCCAACCCAGAAACCCAGGCCTCTCTCCAGAGCTCCTGACCTATTTTCCACCAGCGTGTGGAAGCGTGGTCTTCTGTCCTCACCATCTCCAGATGGAGCCTGATTCCTGGGCCTCACGGCCTCTCCTTTCTCTAGCCCCAAGTGGCTCAGTTTACTCGCTCCTTCCCACTAGACTCTGAGCCCTGAAACAGGGTGCTCTCCATCAACCTGGGCCCCAAGCACATTGCCTAAAATGGCTGGACTAAGAAATACTAAATGAAGGGATAAATGAAACCAAACGAGACGCGACAACCAGAACAGGTCTCTAGTATCACTATCACTCCTCTCCTTTCAATTTCCTTGTCCTTTAGACCCCTTTAACTAATCACTACCAGGCACTGTGCTGGCTGCTTTTTATACATCATCTCCAAATCTCTGAAAAACCCAGCCAGGGGGTATGAATATTCCTATTTTTTCAGGTTAAAAATCACTAGCTCCTAGAGGTGATCTGCCCAAGTACACAAAATGATAATTCAACCCAAATAATCTGCTACACTAAGAACTAAATCAAATACTCAGAGGAAAAACAAAAACGAAAATCAGTAAAAAAAAAAAAAATATATATATATATATATATATATATATCAAGACAGAGACAGGTTTTAGGTTTATAAACGTCCGACAAACTGTTCTGGATTCTGAGCCAAGAACAAGGAGGGCGCACCCCAGAGTCCCACGGCACAGACTGCTCACATTTCTCCAACTTTGTCCAGTGTGGCGCCCATGGGGATGACATTTGGGTACACGTTCACGGGACAGATGTAGCTCAGGAAATCCTTGATCTAGAAGAAGGAAAATAAAACAGATCAGTTATTTCTAGGGAGATAAAGGGAGGTCAGAGAATGAGAAGCAGAAACTTCTTTTTGCCACAGTCTTTGATGCACCGTTCATGGGATCACTGCGGGGCTCTTAAGAAAAGCAAATGCCCACACTCAGTTCCCACCCCAAAGGGCTTTTTAACACCCATCTTTGGGGCACGTGGGAATCAGCATATTTAAAGTTCCCTAGATGTTTCTGGTCCACAGTAAGTGCTGAGAATCACTACCTAATGTGATTCAAAGATCTTTTATTTTTTATATTGCATGAGTTTCCAGTGAGTTAGAACTTAGCTGAGTTTTCATTAACTATAATGCACACAAGAAAAGCAGTCATTAGTAGTACCAAGGGAATTTTATCTTCAAGGTGCTTGATTCTAATCCAGGTGAGGACAATTCTATGCAAACATTTCATCAATATCTTGGTTTTCTGCAAAACCCAGAATGCTAGACAAAGGAACCCTAAAAACGCCTCTACGACCCAGATAGGCTTCTACTCTGCCCTCATCAGATCCTAGTGATTTTGTGGCCTTAGATAGGAGATGTGGGGCCTCTAAGCCTTATATTCTTCACCTAAAAGTATAAATGTGGAAATATACATAAAATGCTTGGCCTAGCACCTGGCTTACGGTTAAACACTCACTAAAATGTCCCTTATAGATCTGACAGTGACCACACAAAGATCTGTATTTCCTTCTGCAAATGGGGAGACTGGAACGCAAAGTATCCATATTTGAATCTCATTCCCTTTTTAGGAATGAGGCACCAAAAGAGGCAGAAAACTAGGAATTATAAATAATTTTATATTAAAATAAAATGGCTATTTTGGTTAAGATAGGTGAAAGAACAGAAAGAGCTGTTTTAGCTATTTTTCATATACATTCTTTTGAACTTTCAGAGGAGGTATGCAAATAAAAACCATTATCTGCTTGCCTACCACCTATCTGGTTTGCACAACCGATCTAAACTTGAGGCTGGTAGAAATCCAAGGTTTTTGAAGGGATTAAGGATGAAGAAAGTAAGCTCAAGCCTACCCCAGAAATGACCCTTTCCTTCTTCTCAGAGACAAATGGCTACAAGGAAATGAGAGGTCTCCACAGAGAAGCTCCAGCTCTCCCTGAAGCTCCAGACCCTTTACCCAGACACCTGCCTTAAAGCAATATTTGGGAAAAGACTAAAAAGGGAATGAGATTCGAATATGCCATTTAGATTTCTAAATATAGTTCAGTACATCTTCAATGTAGGCCATGGGCCTGTTGATTAAAATACTTTTCAGGAGAGGCTGGCTCTCTCTACTGGCTGATCAGAGCCCATGGCCACCCTCAGGGAGCTGAGGTAGGGAGGACAGGTGGCCGAAACACCTCCTTGTGGAGAAGCCACCATATGAACTCCCAGGGAGGTTCATGGCACTCTGACTCCGCTGCTAACTGCCCAGAGCAGAAAGAAATGATGAGTGAGGCCACCTCTCCATTTGAGCTGGGTGCCCTTCCCGCAGCCAAGACAGAAACAGCTGTTTAGAGGTTGAACCAGACTCCAAAACACTGACAAGTCAGCAGAGAGGGGAGCTGACAACTTAAGATTCAGGATAAACTGATAAAGACAACATTAACTAAATCACACCATCGAAATTAACACCTGCCAAAGAAGGTACCTGAAATTTAAATCGTGCTATTTAACAGAGATGTCAATGTGATATTTTGATAGTCTGAGAGAGAATCATTTACAATATCACACCAGACTTGATGAGAGGACCACTTCCTGGAACTTCCGGAATAATCCACCTGCTCAAATCACTAACAAGTCTAAGGCTCACTGCTGCAGTGCCATGTCCACAGCTATCAAGGAAATGGATTTTTAAGTGCAGAAATGTCAAAACTAAAATCTTATGACATAAAGTATGAAATAGGCCTATTTTTTAATTGTTTTTTCTTTGATACATAAAACTATTGAATCTCTGCACAACAGTAAAATGCTAGTATTTTCTTTGGAGATGCATGAGGATTTTGAAAATAAATTATATCTATATATCAAGTTCCCAATCTAGTACAGGTCAATGTTTTCTCTATAAAGCACATCTACTAGTTGAATTGAGTAATTCCACTATGCTATGTCCTTCTTAAGTAGGTCTACAGCTTTGTTATTCCTCACTGCTCAATATTCTTTGTTAATTTTTAAGTAATTTTGTTGTATTTTTATTTTAAATTTCACTACACTAAAATTTTGGGAAAGGCCAGGAATCTGGATAGTGTTTTTTTTTTAATTTTTTAAATTTTTAATAATTAAAAAAATTACAAGAAACACAAACATTCGCAACACATACACTTAGCAATTCACAGTATCATCACATAGTTGCATATTCATCATCATGATCATTTCCCAGAACATTAGCATCAATTCAGAAAAAGAAATAAAAAGACAACAGAAAAATATAACAAACAGAAAAAAAAAAAATTTACAGGCCATACCCCTTACTGATCCCTTTCATTGATCACTAGCATTTCAAACTAAACCTATTTTAACATTTGTTCCCCCTATTATTTATTTTTATTCCATATGTTCCTCTCATCCGTTGACAAGGTAAATAAAAGGAGCATCAGACACAAGGTTTTCACAATCACACAGTCACACTGTGAAAGCTGTATCATTATACAATCATCATCAAGAAACATGGCTACTGGAACACAGCTCTACATTTTCAGGCAGTTCCCT
>PVIY010052931.1:0-14963 GCA_004026745.1 Myrmecophaga tridactyla | reverse complement strand
TAAGTTCAAGGTGCAGATTGAGCTAAAGCAACAGAGGCAGAAAAGTGAGTGTTGTAGATGGGGTCCAGTGAGTAAACGTGACTCTCCTTGGTTCGGTGTTTAGGAGACTGGTGGGAGGTCAAGTTGGAAAGGTAGACCAGGGCCACCGGTTATGGTTCTAGCTAAAGACCGTGACTTGGTTAAGCCTCTACAGAAAGATAAAAGAGGTAGAGAGAGGATTTCAGCAGCATCCTTATTTTTTAAAAAATCTGTAGTCATTTAAGATTTTGATGTATAAAATCTGTACATAAACAGTTGGAAAAACAACTCAGAAAAATTCTGTGTTTTCTACATAGGTGTGATGGATTGCTCTCCCCAAAATGGCCTGGCTGCACTAGCTGTGTATGTATGTTTTGCTAAACAATTATTGTATTTATGAAGTCATTTCTGGAAAACAGCCATTAAGGCTTACTGTTGGTGGGATGGAATGGTTTGCATTTCAGCCCAAGAAACAGCCTTAATTTCCTGCAGTAGTTTGCCCACAATTAGGGCACATCTTTCTATACTTAGTTCTCCTTGGCATTTTAATTAATGCTTAAAAAATAACCAGCAGATCTTCTTACGGGCGAATTCACAGACTAATGGAAGTGCAGAGCTGGAATTTCCTCAGTTCACTTCTCAGTGTCATCCCTAAAGATATTCAGATTGACCATGGGAGGATGTGACATTCTAATTTGAGCCAAGTCACTGCCTAGTCCATCCTGTCGTGCAGATGAGGGTCTGGGTATCAGGAGAAACTCTTATCTTTTGTCCACTATAGTGCAGCGGACAGGGTAGGGGTGTATGTGTGTGTGTTGTGTGATGGCAAAACCACACTCTACTTTCTCCATCCGGGGTTGGGTGGAGGAAGGTTTAGTTTAAAGGTTCTGTTGCAGCAGTTTCAAGGATTCTGGACACTTTGACAGCTCTATTCAGCCGCCTTAGTCGGCCATCAGCAAGCTGAGGAAGGAGCTGGAATGAAAAAGGTCTGGACCTCATAGACAGGACATGTAAGTTGCAAAAGCTCTGTCCGGTCTTCTGGTATGGATCAACTTTCTAGGGCCTTTATGAACAGCCATTCGGAGTTGACGGCTGAGATTGGCTGGGGTGCATCCTCGTTTGACCCGGGCCTTTGTCCTCCTTACTCCCGGAGCGCCGGCGGGGCCCGGCCCCAGCGCCAGCAGCCGCAGCACTTGCCGGGACCACCCGCAGCCGCTAAGCGGCCTGCTCCTCTCAGCACATGCGCACTGGCGACGCCGACCCGGCGCGCCGAGTCTCCTCCTCCGCCGCCTCCCGGTTCCGCAGTCACTTCCTGCAGCTGTTTCCCCGGCGTCCGGGCCCGCTGACTTCTGACAGTCAGCCTTCAGCAGCCGAGGGTCCGCCGGGGCTGGCTGGGAAAGTTGCGCCGAGGCGGGCGCGGAGCTCGGGGGCCCCGGCGTCCCCGCGTTCCGGTAGGTGCGGGGCGGGCGCGTGGGGCGCGGGGCGGCGGGGGCAGCGGTGGCAGCGGTGGTAGCGGTGGCGTGCGTGCATGCATGCCCAGAGGCCGGCCCCGCGCCGCCTTCTGCCCGCCCCTCACCTGCCCTCCGGGGCCGGCTGGCGCTGCCTTTCTGCCTGTGATTGTTACCAGCATTTCACGTGCGCCGCTCCGAGCCCTCGGGCGTGCACCTGCCTCGGCCCCGGCGCGGCCTCCTGCCGGGGAGGCAGGGGAGGGCGTCCTGTCGGGATTGCGGGGTGTGTGTGTGTGTGTGTGTGCGCGCGCGCGCGCACACGCACACCTCAGGAATGTAAGGTTTACGTGGGCGAGGCTCAAGTCTATGCAGCCCCGATTCCAGCGTGTCAACAGTTCCTTAGGAACCATCATAGCTGAGCCTGGAAAACATCCCCTCATTCACCAAACACCCCCTCCCCCCTCTTTTTTTCTTCCTTACAGATTCTTGGCGTGCTTTTCGATTCTTCCTTGTAGGACATACCTTGCCTCAGCTGAGTGTTTTTCTGTTTTTTCCTCTTCTCAGCTCTTCTGGCCCTGTTCAGATGACCTCTGAGTAATGCTCACAGGCTTTCCCTCACTTCCAGAATTCCCAATTACAGACTCCTCTTCTTTGGTGAGGTGCCAGTAACCTGTTCCTTGATTCTGTTCTCTCTCTTCTGTAGGTTCTCCAAATAAGAAAGTGAGTCTTTAATGCAGTATGCGAAGAGTAGGCCCTAGCCCGGTCATGGAAACTAAGTGTGCTATGATAATTCATTTCCTTTCAACGGAGTACCTGATGATGCTTAGGTTTTTTTTTAGTGTCCCTCCAACTCTTGCCAAAGCAGGACATTAACCAGTATAAACCCTTCATTTAGGTCGCTTAAAGCATCCAATTCAACGACTTTTAAGATCTGATAATATTTATTTACATTAGCTTTCAAGTTTCTCTCTTTTAATGCAGCAGTTGAACCCACATACTTTTCTATAATTCACTATTCATGAATTTGTCAAATCTTGGTTTTATTTATTTAGGATCCATATTTTATGCTAATTTTGTTTGTTAGCAGAGTAATACCAGATAATCATTGCCATATCATTTTTTGGGGGAGTTGGCATTATAATTTTGCTTTTTACATCTGCCAGAAGAAATCATTTTTTAATATCTAGCTATTCTTTAAAAATTATAATGATAAAATGAGATAATAGGTATTTTTTAATTCAGAGGATTTTATCACCTCTGGAAGGAGGCATTTTGTACCTCTCTGCTTTGAGAAGGGCTTTTATTTTGATGGAAACCTGTATTTAACACTGGGGGAGATACAAGCTAGAATTTCCTCAAGTGGTAGTGAGCTTTCATGAAACAAGTCCAGACATGTCTAGGCAATTGATAGCATTTGGTTTTCTCTTTATGTTGCTGATTTCTTTTATCCAGATGTTTTGATACACTCCTCCACCTTTTCTTTTCTGAACTAGCGGCATGTTTGTGGCAGTTTGGCATCACTGTGACCCTGTACAGATGGTATGTGTAGTCTTTTATGACTTATTATAATTAAGTAACACTTTTTAAAAAAGTGCTCTCTCCTTTATTTCCCCTTATTAAGATGTCCATTTCAGTCTTTACTTTTCGAATGTTTGCTTGCTTTAATAAGAAATAATAAGATGGTAGACAACTTGACTTTTTAAATGTCCTAAATTAATTTTGCTTTTCTTTATATTCCCAGAGATAGGGGCAGCATACTTCTGCTTAAGAATCAACTAATGTTATTTTTAATGTAAATATTATGATCATTTTAAAGTATTAAATACCATGGCTAGTAATTTATGGCTTTATAAATAATGTAGCCCTTAACTACATTATTTTCCCATTGCACAGATTTCCTCTGCTGCCTGCCAACCCTGAATTTCATCTAAAAAGTTTATAACTTGATTACAACTTTAGGCTCTGTGTATTTAAGAAAAGTCGCAAAAGAGACAACTTTTTAAGATTTACTTGGTTCATTTTAATGACTCTATTATTGCTGTAAAGTGCACATATTTCCATTGTAGATGGAAAATTTCAGTTCAGTATTTCAGCAGCTTAAAAAACGATATTCTACTGATGAAGAAAAGAGGTTTTATTATTGAGAGAGTGGAGGAAATAGTGAATTTTAAAATAAAGATTTCAATTTGGGTTGCTTAGAATCTTTGGAACGTTTAGTGTGACCTCTGATTCTTTTTGAGACACTGAGTGTTAGAAAATGCCATCTGGATGGGAGGCAGGCAGGTAAAGACTGAGAGCTAGTTGAACATATTGTGTCTTTTTTCTGAGGGGAAATAAAATAGAGACTACCCATTATTTGATAAGAAGGGGGAAAGAAATAACCTAAAGCCTGAGGAACTGCAGTTGTACTGGGGCCGCTGGTAGTGGGATCCAGTACTGCACTGAACATTGACTTGAGACCTTATTTTGTGCAGGCAATATATCTCTAGGGAAAGAGAAAACATTTTGATTTTACAGGGGCTCATGAATATAGTCTAAGCCTGTATGAAGCCTACAGGGAGCATGCAAGCAGACTCCGTGGGGACTGTTGTGACCTGGAAAAGGCAGTCCTGGCCTCAGGGGACAGCACTTCTCAGCTCTAGCTAATTGTCCCCATGTAGGAGCTTGGGCGGTGTGTTATCAGACCATCCCTTTATCAAGACGAGCCAGGAATCACTTGGTTTCTTTTTAATGTTGACATCTAATTCAATTTAAAAAATGAAAGCAAAACAAAACACAGGGCATGGCTGTGACTGTGCCTCTAGACCGCCTGCTTGTGAGCTCTTTGCTGTACAGAATCATTGGGTCAACTACTTAAATATTACTGGTTGATTTGAAGGGATACTTCTTTATTTCTGTCCGCATTGTAACTTTGGGTTAGTTATTCCTAGAGTTCTTTGATATTTTAGCTAGCTTTAGAAGTGCTTTAAGGATTCCGGGCTGCAATACTCTTTATTTTACTCTTTTTTTTGACATACTTTGGATAGAAAGACAAGTTTGGATGGAAAGGAAACATTTGCTAAAGGACTTAGTTGATGCTTTTGTCTGTGCAAAAGTATGACAAGAGTTGAAGTGGAAGCATGCCTGAGGTAAGGGGTCTGGTTTAGGTGCCCTTTGGTGTCCATGTGACTTTTAGATTTAATTAGCCATGGATGCATTGCTATTAATGTTCATGGGCCAGAGGGATAGCAGTTGGAGCTGTGCCAAGCAAAATAAAGCCACGTCTGTACAGCCATTCTCATTAGAAGGGCATTTTGTGTCAATGTAGGTTGACAGGCAGGCAAGGTCTGCGAGATGAGGCGAAAGGGAAGAAGTCCCAGAGATGTGTTTGGAGAAGTAGAGGAAAGGGTCAGCTGGTGTGGTAATTTACTTATAGTGCTGTGTCTGAGGTTACATTTTTAAGTGTTTTTTTTTTTTTTTTTCTGTTGATTCAGATCTGAAGACCAGATTTCTCACTCTGCACTGCATTATGCCCAAAGGTTTCCTATCCAATGATCCTCTTGCAACACGCCAGGATTCTACCGCCTAAGCGGCCCTCGTCCTCTCCTCCCATGTCAGTGGCCACCAGGTCTACAGGAGCCTTGCAGCTTCCGCCACAGAAGTCTTTTGGGCCAGAGGCTTCCTTGCCTCTGGCAGGGGAAGAAGAGTTACCTAAGGGAGGGGAGCAGGACTCTGCCTTGGAGGAGCTATGTAAGCCCCTGTACTGCAAACTCTGCAATGTCACCTTGAACTCAGCACAGCAAGCCCAGGCTCATTATCAGGTAAGGGAGGACAAGAAAAGCAAGCGTTTAGAGGGGAACACAGTTTTGGGTGCTTCGCATTTAGAAATTCTTTCTCTAGAGAGTATGCCTGCTATAATCAAGATGGCTTGGTGAATAGCTAAGTATTCGTTTGTTTTATTAAAAGCATAATGTTTCTACTTTATATGAAAACACTGTTTTTTCATAGAATAAAGTCACAAAGAAGAACCTCCTGCACTTAGCTGTGTGGCATTTGATAGCTTATGATTCTTTGTAGGCAAATAAGAATCATAGGAAGTGTTCAAACCTGTGGTCCTAAGGAGAACAGGTATTTGAAACATGTACAAAGCTCAATTCAGTGTCAAAATTGCTTAGAAGAATTAGCTTTACAAATGTCTCTTCCAGCTAATACAGTGTATCAGTTTGCAGTGCTCTCTGTGTATCAATCTTATGTTTTTCCCTTTTTGACCTCTAACTCTTCCTGTGTATCCCATCACTGCTAAGGAAAACACAGGCCTTTTCTTTAGTGAGACAAAAAGAACACTGGAGTATTGACCCCTATCCCTCATTTATAATAAATGAACTCTGAATTATTTTAGCCCATCAGTGTGAACTGGTACTTATTTTTAAGCTATAAAGCTATCACCTCCATGTAGAATGGCCAATGGAAAGGACAACTTCAAAGAATATTATTAACTAAAATTAAAAATAAAAATTGGCCAAAAAGAGAAAGCATGGTATTTATTTTTTATTTTTGTTTTAAATTGTTACCTGTATAAAATTACGTAATTTCTTTCTCCCTTTTTTTTGGAGGAAAGGGACCTAAGAAATAAGTGAGGTCAAACCCCTCTGTGTGAAGGGTTGTCTTGGTGGGCATCGGTGCTTGGACTAGTTACGCTTTTCATGAATATCTCCAGCACGGAAGCAGTGTGCTAGAAAGCTCACTGTTACAAAGTTATCTTTTCTCTTGTGCCACTATAATTTTCTCCGACATAAATAGTTTTTATTTTCTCTGGGGGTAAGTTTTTTTTTTTTGTTCTGATCTCAAGGACTGATAATTGTGCTACCTTGTGATGGTACATTAGAAGTATTTTGATGGTGAATTGTTTTCTCTGGGATTTAGGGGGAGACATAAAATATTGCTTCTCTAATGTTCCCTTTGGTTTGGTTTTGACCTCAAGTGCAAAAAAATTTGAGTTAATTATATCCCTCGCATCTTGGCACATATCATCACTGGTTAATCAAGGCTTCCTTCTGGTTGTATTTTGCAGTTCTCCCTTTTTACCTTCCCTGCTCTCTTCATACCATGTGCCTCCTCTCCTACCGGCCAGTGTGATAACAGAGTCTTCCTTTCCCTGTCTTTCCCATTCAGGCAGAACCTGTTAGCATGGTCCTTTTCAAACCCAATTGTCTGTGTTAGCTTCCTTCTTCATTTTATTCTTATGCAACATTCAGTTTTACAGCCCAGGATTTAGTCCTCGGGCACTACCTCAGAGAGTCAAGCCTGGGTTCTAAATTTTTGAGTTTTAGTTGTTTAAAGCCCTTGAAATAATCATAACCTTGGGAGCAAACCTGCTTTTGGGCCGTATGCATATACCCTTTAAAGAAGAGTTATCTACTTTTATAAGGGAAAACTTGGGTAATGTGTAATTGTAATATGTATGTGCATGGATTGTTCATAGACCTTGTGCCCTTTTTTCTCCCATCTCTGTGACTCTGTAGACAGTGGTGGGTGCTTCTGGTTATGCATAGAGAGAATTGAATTTGATGCAAAGTCACTGGCTGATAAGGTGAACTAGAAAAGAAAAAGAATGAGTATTTAGTTTTTTTTCCTTATATTGTACATATTTGTGTGTTTGCTCTTAACTTAGTTGATTATTAATTATACTTAATTCTGGTTTCCTCAGTGACAGAGAATCAGTTAATTAGGAAATATGAGAAGTGAGAAGTAAAAGTTTGGTAACTTCCTCAATAATCAGATTTTTAAAGTAGAGAAGTTGGAGAAGGGAAGCCTATTCCATTCCCATTAGTAGAAATTCTAATTAAGTGACCAATTTAAGCAACCTCCAAACAGGGCAGAGAGAGGGGAAAGAAGACTCAAGTGGGTATTAAGACAATTAAAAATTTGGGTATAACAAGACATGTTTCTAAGAGTTTGGAAGCAAAGATATGAATGAAACCAATGAGGTGACTCTTAAGGGAAACATTTCTTGCAGAGAACCACCAGGCAGAGCAAGCTAACATAGAAAAACAGAGCAATTTCATTGGGGCCCTGGAAGAAAGCTCATCTGGGCAGTGAAATCTGAATTTCAACAAGATAGAAGTAGCCGAGATGAGAGATGAGGATCAGAGGGGTTCAGAATAATAAATAGTCAGAGCATGACTAACAACCTGGAGGTAGGTGAACCCAGAAAGAAGGGAAGCTGAAACATGTCAGCCTGAAAGCTGTGTCAGAGGCTACCCAGAGACTTCCAAATGAGCAAGGCAGCCGAAAGGCCTCTAGAGGCTGTACTAGGCTCAGGCCAGCCAGTAAAGGCCTCCTGCAAGGAAAGGCAAATGGCAGTGCAGCAGCCTATGAAAACCTAGTGGTTTAGGATTAAATGAAATGAGGGATGTTACCTTCATTTTTTTCAACTCTGAAAACCTGCTTTGTAATTTTTAATACAGAATGATACGAAGACTGTAAATTCGTTATTTTAGTATGTGTGAAATAAAAGCAGTCGGTCACTTGGTAGTCTGTTTATGAGTTATAAACATATTTGTGTGACGTGATAAATTACTTGTGATAACACCACCCAAAACTTGTTAGTCAATTGATGCCATTGTTGAAATTAGAAAGGTTCTCATTGCTGAGGATATTGTAAATAGTCGTCGTCTTAGTTTGAGCAGGGTTACACTGGCGTCTGTATTATGTTCCAGTAATTCGCGACACCTGAATGGAAACTGCTCAGTAAATTCCTTTTACACTCACTACCGTCATTCCTTGACCTTCTCTTTGTTCCTGAACTGGAACTCTTAGAAATGATCCATGTATGTCTTTTAGATGGCACAGATTTAGTGTTATTTCCAGGATTTTTTAAACTGTTCAAAATACTGCCTCAAAATACTATTAGCTGCTTTATTTTTCATGAAGTTATCTCTTTTCACAGTCTCAAAATTATGGCTTTGGTTCTACCTTAATTTAAAATAAAATCTTGGAAGAAAAAAACATGTCTTTATTTTATTAGAATCTGTTTGCAGGCTGAACTTACTTAGAGCAAGCCTGGTGTGGAATAACATAACTTTCATCAGCATAAATGCCAAGAGGAAGAATCACATTTTTAAAAAAAAATTCACATCGCATATAATCCATCTGAAGTGTACAATCAGTGTCTTTTTTCTATATTCACAGAATTGTCCATTCATCATGACAAGAAATTCTAGAATATTTTTGCCCCGAAGAGGGTTCACTATGTTATATAATCCCGTGTCTCATCCTCTGGCTTTCCTTCCAGTGACATCCGTGACCCTAACCTTTCCCTGTCCCCCACAGGCAGCATTCACATGTTCCCATCAACTCCATGCATTTCCAAACATTTACAATCAGCCTTATTACATATTCTGCACAAATTAAGTATAAGCACCTTATTCTCTGCCCTTTTTTTTCTTCTGGTGACCTGTGTTCTAGATATTAATACCATGAGTTTGCTCACTAATATCCTCATATTAGTGAGGATATACAACATTTAACCTTTTGTGTCTGGCTTCTTTCACTCAATATAATGTCCCTAGGGTTCATCCATGAAGTTACATGCATCATGACTTCATTTCTTCTTACAGTTCCATACTATTCCATCTTATGTATATACCACATTTTATTTTTATCCATTCATTGCTTGATGGACACCTGTGTTGTTTCCATTTTTTGGCAATTGTGAATAATGCTGCTATTCACATTGGTGTGCAAATGTCTCTTCACATCTCTGCTTTCAATTCTTCTGAGTATATACCTAGGAGCAGGATTGCCGGATCATAAGGCAATACTTAGCTTCCTGAGGAACCGCCAAACTGCATTCATTCCAGGGTGGCTGTTTATGCACTTTAAGTGTTTCTATTTCTCCATATCCTAGTGCTTGGAGTTTTTGGTTTGTTAATAGTGGCCATTCTAGTAAGTATGAAGTGATATCGTGTAGTTTTGTTTTTGTTTTGCACTTCACTAATAACTACTGATATTGATCACATTTTCATATGCTTTTTAGCCATTTGTGTATCTTCTTTGGAAACATGTCTATTCATGTCTTGTACTCATTTTTAAATTGAGTTGTTTGTCTTCTTATTGTTCAGTTAAAAGATCTCTTTATATATCCTGGAAAGTAAACCCTAATTGGATATGTGGTTTCTAAATATTTTCTCCCAGTGAGTAGGTTGCCTTTTCACCCTCTTAATAAACTCTTCTGAAGCACGAAAATATTCACTTTTGAGGAGGTTGAGCTTATCTTTTTTTTCTTTCATTGCTTGTGCTTTGGGTGTAAGATCTAAGAAGCAACCTCCTACCACAAGATCTTGAAGATGCTTCCCTATATTTTCTTCTAAGAGTTTTATGGTTTTGGCTTTTATATTTAGGTCTTTGATCCATTTTCAGTTAATTTTTGTATAAAGTATAAGATTAGGTCCTCTTTCATTCTTTCGGATGTGAATATCCAGTTCTTCCATTTGTTGAAGAGACTGTTCTTTCCCAGGTGGGTGGTCGGCCTTGGCAGCCTTGTCAAAACTCAAGTGACCATAGATGTGAGGGTCTGTTTCTGAACCCTTAATTTGATTCCATTGGTCAATATGTCTATATGCCTCCATCATGCTGTTTTTAGCACTGTAGCTTTGCAGTGTACTTTACAGTCAGGAAGTGAGATTCCTCCAGTTTTTAGCTCCATTATTCTTTTTAGGATGTTTCTGGCTATTTCGGGCCTTTTACGCTTCCAAATAAAATTGGTAATTGACTTTTCCAAATCTGCAAAGTAGGCTGTTGGAATTTTGATTATGATTGCATTGAATCTGTAGATCGATTTGGGTAGAACTGACATCTTAACAATATTTAGTCTTCCAATCCATGAACACACACTGTCTGTCCACTTATTTAGGTCCTCTTGGATTTCTTTTAGTCAAATGCTTTGTAGTTTTCTGAATATGGGCCCTTTACAACCTTGGTTAAATTGATTCCTGGGTATTTGATTCTTCTAGTTGCTACTGTAAATTGCATTTTCCCCCCTGATTTCCTCCTCAGATTTATCATTACTTGTGTATAGAAACACTGTTGATTTTTGCATGTTAATCTTGTATCCTACTACTTTACTGAACTCATTTATTAGGTCTAGTAGCTTTGGTGGAGATTTTTTTGTGCTTTCTAGGTATAGTATCAGAGTTGTAAAAAACGAAAGTTTTACTTCTTCCTTTCCAATTTGATATCTTTTATTCCTTTTTCTTGCCTAATTGTTCTAGCTAGAACCTCTAGTGCAATGTTGGATAATAGTGGTGACATTGGGCATTCTTGTCTTGTTTCCAGCCTCAGTGGGAAAGCTTTCAATCTTTCACCATTGAGGATGCTGTGGGTTTTTCATATATACCTTTTATCATGTTGAGAAAGTTCCTTATTTTCCTATCTTTTGAAGTTTTATTTTATTTTTCCAAGAAAGGTTGACTGGATTTGGTCAAATGCCTTTTCTGCCTTGATCGAGATGATCCTGTGGTTCTCTCCTTCAGTGTGTTAATGTGGTGTATTTCATTAATTGATTTTCTTGTGTTGAACCACCTTTGCATATCTGGGATGAAACCCACTTGATCATGGTGTATAATTCTTTTAATGCGTAGTTGGACTCAATTTACAGGTATTTAGTTGAGGAATTTTACATCGCTATTCATTAGAAAGATTGGTCTTCCAGGTAATTTTCCTTTCTCATAGTATCTTTATCTGGTTTTGGAATTAGGGTAGTGTTGGCTTCATAGAACGAACGAGGTAGTGTTCCTTCCTCTTCAGTTCTCTGAAAGTGTTAGTGCAGGATTGATATGATTCTTTGTGGAAAGATTGGTAGAATTTACTGTGCAGCCATCTAGTCCTGGGCTTTTCTTTTGGGGCAGGTTTTTGATGACTTTGTCAAGCTACTTGTGATTGAGATCTTCTGTTTCTTCTGAAGTCAGTGTGGCTTGTTTGTGTGTTTCTAGAAATTGGCCTATTTCATCTAATTGTCTAGTTTGTGAA
Organism: Myrmecophaga tridactyla; assembly: GCA_004026745.1. Taxonomy (NCBI): domain Eukaryota; kingdom Metazoa; phylum Chordata; class Mammalia; order Pilosa; family Myrmecophagidae; genus Myrmecophaga; species Myrmecophaga tridactyla. Next base: position 3,489 of record PVIY010052931.1, on the reverse strand, counting down.
ATACAGTTGCTTATAGTATCCTCTTACGATCTTTTTATTTCTGTGGTGTCAGTAGTAATGTCCTTTCATCCCCATTTCTGATTTTATTTATTTGCATTTTCTCTTTTTTTTCTTTGCCAGTCTACCTAAGGCCTTTTCAATTTTGTTGATCTCTCAAAGAAACGACTTTGGTTTTGTTAATTATCTCTGTTGTTTTTTGGTTCTCCATTTTATTTATTTTTGCTGTAATTGTTATTGTTTCTTTCTGCTAGTTTGGAGATGAACTTGCTGATATTTTTCTAGTTGCTTCAGGTGTGTGGTTAGGCTTTGATTTTAATTCTTTCTTCCTTTATAATGTGGTCATTTAGGGCTATAAATTTTCCTCTCAACACCGCCTTCACTGCATCCCATAAATTTTATGTTGTGTTACCTTTTCATTTGTTTCAAGATGTTTACTAATTTCTCTTGCAGTTTATTCTTTGGTTAAGAGTGTGTTGTTTAACTTTCATAAATTTGTGCGTTTTCAGTCCTTTGCCTGTTGTTGACTTCCAGCTTCATTCCATTATGGTCAGAAAAAGTGTTTTCTATAATTTAAGTCTTTTAAAAGTTATTGAGACCTGTTTGGTTACCCAACATGTGGTCTATACTGGAGAATGATTCTTGGACTCTTGAGAAGAACGTATATCCTGCTGTCTCAGGGTACATTGTTTTGTATAGGTCTACTTATTTAACAAATTATTCAAGTTTCTCTGTTTCCTTGTCTAGATGTTTTACTTCTTGATGAGTGTATAGAAGTCTCCAGATATTACTGTAGATATGTCTATTTCTCCTTTCATATTTGCAAGTATTTGTGTCATGTATTTTAAGGCATCCTGGTGCATACATATTTATGATTGCTATTTCTTGGGGGACTGCCCTTCTATTAATGTGTAGTGTCTTTCTTTGTCTCTTATAACAACTTTGCATTTAAAGTCTATTTTGTCTGACATTAGTGTAGCTAATTCAGCTTTTTTTTTTTTTTTTTTTTTTTTTTTTTTTTTTTTTTTTTTTTTTTTTTTTTTTTTTTTTTTTTTTTTTTTTTTTTTTTTTTTTTTTTTTTTAATACTTTTTGCATGGAATATCTTTTTTCCAGCCTTTTACTTTCAACCTTTTGTGTCCTTGGGTATGAGGTGAGTCTCCTATAGATAGCCTATAGATGGCTCATTTTTTATTTATTCTGTCAGTCTGTGTCTTTTGATTTGGAAGTTTAATCCATTAACATTCAACAGTATTACTCTAAAGGCAGCATTTACTTCAACCACTAAATCCTTTGCTTTTTATATGTCATATCTTATTTTTTGTCTCTCTTTTACTCTTTTAGTTACTTTTACTGATAATCTTCATTTCTACACTCTCCTTGAAGCCTCCTTCTTCTGTCCTTGCTTTCAGCCAACAGTGCTCCCTTTTGTATTTCTTGTAGGGAAGATCTCATGTTAACAAACTTGCTAAGCTTCTGATTATCCTGATTATCTTAAACGTCCTTCATTTTTTTTATTGGCATGGACAGGCTCTGGGAATCAAACCTGGTCTCTGGCATGGAAGGTGAGAATTCTGCCACCGTGCTACCATTGCACTGCCTTCTCCTTCATTTTTGAAAGACAGTTTTCCTGGATAAAGAATTCTTGGATGGCAGTTTTCTCTTTTAGTGTTTTGAATATATCATATCACAGCCTTCTTGCCTCCATGATTTCTGATGAGAAATTGGTGCTTAGTTTTATTGGTCATATCTTGTATGTAATGAATTGCTTTTCTCTTGCTGCTTTCAGAAGTCTCTCCTTATCTTTGGCATTTGATGTTCTGATTAATATGTCCTTGGAGTAGGCCTGTTTGGATTTATTTGGTTTGGCTTCCATTGCTCTTCTTGGACCTGTATATATTGATGTCTTTCCTAAGAGTTGGGAAGTTCTTGGCTATTATTTACTCAAATGTTACTTTTGCCCCTTTTCCCTTTTCTTCTTTTCTGGGACAGACATGACATGATGTTTGTATGCTTCATGTTGTCAGTAAATTCCTAGAGACTCTGCTCAATTCTGTCCATTCTTATCTCTGTCTTTTTTTTTTGTCTGTTCAAATTTGGATGCTCTGTCTTCTTGCTTGCTGATCCTTCTTCCTGCTCAAATCTGCTGTTGTGTGCTTCTGGTAGTTTTTTTCTTTAATTTCATCCATTGTACTTTTCAATTCCATGATATCTGTTATTTTTCTTTGCATGCTTTCACATTCTTCTTTATGCTCACCCAATCTTATTTTTAAAACATTTTTTCTTGTGAAATATAACATACATGCAAAAAAGAGAAAGAAAAAGCAATGGTCTTCAAAGTACACTTCAACAAGTAGTTACAGAACAGATTTCAGAGTTTTTATGGGTTACCATCCCACTATTCAGATTTTTTCTTCTAGCTGCTCCAAAACACTGGAGGCTAGAAGAAATATCAATATAGTGATTTAGCAGTCATACTTATTTGTTAAACCCTGTTTTCTCTGTTTTAACTCCTCCTCCTCCTTTGATTCATTTCCCAATCTATAGGGATCCTTAGGCAATGCCCATTCTGACTTTTTCATGTTGAGAAGGGGTGTCAATACTAAAGGATAGAGGGATGTAATTAGTTGATGACTTTGGAGAGGCTGATCCCTCTGGGTTTCAGGATTTATCTGTCCTAGGAGCCCTCTGGAAATTGTAGGTTCCAGGAAAGCAAACTTAGTGCACGAAACTCTAGAGTCTCAGTTCAAGCCTTAGGTGTTCTTAAGTTAACAGGAGTGATGTCGATTGGGGTTTAGCAAACCATTGCAATTAGCACTATCTAACTGAAGCTTACATAAGAGCAGCCTCCAGAGTAGCCTCTTGATTCTATTTGTACTCTCTTAGCTGCTGATGCCTTAATTTATTACACTTCTTTTCCGCCTTTTGGTCAGGAAGGTGTGGTTGATTCCATGGTTCCAGGGCTGGTTTTATCCCTGGGAGCCATACCCCACATTGTCAGGGAGAGTTTCACCCCTGAATGTCATGTCCATGTAGGGAGGAGGATAATGATTTTCCTTGCAGAGTTGGGCTTAGAGAAAGAGAGAGAGGCCACATATGAGCAGCAAAAGAGGTTTCCTGGAAGCTACTCTTAGGTATGATTATAGGTAGTCTTAGCTTCTTCACCAGAAATAAGTTTGATAAGGGAAAGCCATAAAATCAAGGGCTTGGCCTATTTTCTTGTGAGTCCCCAATGGTTGAGAGGGTACCTGGGGTTTTTCAGATGAGAAAGTTTAATAGTTTCATTTTTTTTCCCTTCAGACCCTCAAGGGATTCTGCCAATACTTTTTCATTATCAGCCCACCAGAGTCGAAGTTATATCCTGGTTTTCCATTAAGCTATACAGAATTACAAGACCTTGTTCCCATTCTGGACTCCAGGAGTTTTTGTTTAAATGAGCTATACAGACAGGTTGATTTAGATTCTGTGTACGAAAAATTTAGGTTCTAGACATA
>PVIY010052930.1:0-14948 GCA_004026745.1 Myrmecophaga tridactyla | reverse complement strand
ACAAACCACCCAAGTGCCACAAGCCCCCACGAAGACCTCTGAAACCAGAAGGGGAGCCTGGAGACTCTGCCCCATTCATCTCGCCTTTCCTCTCAGACCAGCTGGAGCAGAGGAAAAGAAAACACAAGAAGTGGCCTGGAGGGGACAGCAGGCAAAGGAGAAGTGAGGCCTTTCCAAGAGGCTCCCCTTCAGAGTCTCACTGCAGTTCCCTAAGGTGGGGTGACAGGAGGGGCGTCAGGCCTTCAAACTGTTTTAGAGGCCTGGCCGCCGAGGTCCCCGAGGTGCGGCTGGACGTGAGGGGCTGACCGGGGCAGAGGCCAAGTGGGCACTGGGAAACACAGCACGTTCCCACAGCAGTGTTCCCACAGAGCTCACACCGGCCACCGTGCAGCTCGCATTCGGGAATTTCTTGTAGGACATGCTTAATAAAGTTTAAAAATGTGCACATTGTTTACAAAATGGAAATAAGGCTTAGTTCAAAATCTTTGACAAAAAATACCAATAGCTATTCACGGCTTTTGGTGGCGATCAGGGAAAATATGGCCGCCCGGGCGGGGCTGGGTACTCACCGGCTCGAAGTTGGGCAGCACGACGTCCTCGTCACCGACGACAAAGGTTGCCATGCCGCAGACGTGGAGGGAGTGGCCGATCAGGGAGTGCACGGTGAAGGTCAGCATGTGCCTCCTGGGGGAGGGACACCCCGTGAGCACCCCAACAGGGAGCCCCTGTGCCGGGCGCCTGGCGGGGCCCAAACCACGCCCACGTCAGGGGACACGAGCTCTTCAGCACAGGTGGAGAGGACCTGTGGCTTTCCGCCCTGAAACCACCCCCAGATCATGCACCCTCGCAGGACGGCCACAGGACATTAAATGACCACCTTCCACAGGCTGGAGAAACCCCTCCCCACCCCACTCCGCCACCCGGACAAAGCCGAGGGTCCAGCTTTCCTGACCGCAACGATAATTCACAGTGGCGCAGAGCTCTGGAGTTTTAACACAGTTTCATGGCCACTTTCCCGTCAATGCCTCATGTCATGGGTGCCATGGGGCGGCAGCACATCAGGGCAGCGATGTCCCACACCCCCGCTGAGTGCGGAGAGGGGCGAGGTCCCGTGGCGACACATGGACAGACATGTCCTCGCCGGTGCCCTGTCCTTGGCTGCCTCGGCATGGGGCATCCAGGAAAAGCTGCTCAGTCTCTACAAAGTCTCGGCATGCACAGTTTTTAGGGCAGATGTGAGAAAGACTGGGGCTTTTAAATTTGTTACTTTCTAGGAACATCTCACACTTGCCACATGTTATTTTATTTTTTCGCATGGGCAGGCACCAGGAACCGAACCCAGGCCTCCAGCATGCCGCATATTATTTTAGTATTAGATTTTGTTGCTGAAGCTTTGCTTTTTGCACAAGAGGTATAGCTTTTCAGTGATCACTTAAAATAGACGCAAGTGAACTTGGGGAAAAAATCCAGTGAAAGAGATCGTTTTTTCTGAAATACGAGGTAATGCTTTGAATTTTATTTATCAAAATGAATAACTTTTCAATCCTACATTTTTCAAATGAAAAATGTGCTGTGTTTAGCCAGTTTTCTCCTAAATAAAAATAAAACCCAACAAAAATATTAAAGATAAGACTGCAGTTTGATAAGGGAAAAACCTGTTTCTCAACCAGTGTTTAAATGAAACCATGGACGTGCGAAGGAGTATAGTAAATGTTACAAGTAAAAAAAAAAAAAGGGGAGTTTTTTTCAACAACTAATTTTGTGAGGTGCTGCATTAAGCAAGTTTACACAGTTTTGCTCACTAAAGAAGCTCCCAGGATGCTTGACTGTTATGAGTTTTCCAAGAGGGTTCAGGGTGCTGCGTTTCTTCCGCTTATTTGCCCAGGGAATTATTTTTCTCAGGAATCACAGCAGACCTGGGCTTCGTGAAATCACTCCCGGGAATGATTTCCTACAGACCACATCGCCTGATTCTCCAGGACTCGACAGTTCTCAGGCCTTAAGAACCTCCGAGAGTGGGGGGCACGGCGGGACCCACCCGGCAGGCAGGCGGAGCGGCGTGGCCCTGGTGGTGCATGTGCGCATGCTTAGGACGGGGCTGTGCAGCTGCGGGGATCTCCAGGAGAAGGTCTCGGCCGTGAGCAGTCCGGGCTCCACCGGGGGACTGTCCTTCGTTAGGGCTTCGGGGAGGGGGGAGAGCAGCAGAGTCAATGGTGATGGCAGCACTGCCTTCAACGCCACTCTCTATTCTCTACCCAGTCACAGCATAAATAATAGCAACAACAGTAATGAGGAACTAGGTATATTCTCAGCATGCTCATAAAACAGCAGACTTGCCCTGGTAAAGACAGGAAATGATGCTCAAGGGTCTCCCGCGTACCCCTGTGTCCTGCGATCAGCCCCTGGGGTGAGGAAACCAGGAAAGGGGAGGCAGCGGGGCCATGCCCTGGGGGACAGGCGGCTTCCACGACCAGTGACGACTCTCTCAGTGCCTGAGACGCACTGTCAAGGGAGCATCGCCGGGTGCTCGTGGCAAAAGGACGCCAGGGGGTGTTTCAAGGTTCTTGGACTTCTGGGGGGCCACTCCGAGCTGCAGGAAGGCCGCCGCCTTGTCCCAAGGTCCCGCAGAGCCGGGGAGGGGCAACGAGCAGACAAGGGTGGCGGAGACGGTGTCAAAGGCTGTGTCTGGGGGGCCTGGGGTTGGAGGCGTGGGCCAGGGCGGCCCTGGGGGACCCTGTGAATCACTGTGCGTGAAGTCCTGGGAGGGCCCTGGAGGGTCCCGAGATCTGGGTGCTGCCACACTTCAGGGGAACCCGGTGGCCGAGGCGTGGGGAAGTGGCCAGGTGGCCGTGGCATGGCAGAGCAGAGCCAGGAGAGGGTCAGGGCCAGGTAAGGCACATGGAAGGAAAAGGCCGTGGCGACAGGACTTGGGGCTGACAAGAGCCTAAGGGCCCGAATGAGGTTGGCACCGACCCCTGACCCGCGCTCCCAGGCAGGGAGTGGGGTGGGGACTCTGCTGGAGCCAGGAGGAGAGGCCGTGGCACCTGGCTGGTCCCTATCTCAGCGTCCTCAGTGAAGTCACTGTCCAGCCAACGAAAATAACAACAGGAATGTTTTAAAATATGTTCATATAGAACCAATAAAGAAAAATAAGTGAGAAAGAATCTTCAGAAAAACTCTGGAAAATAATAATGGGAGGGTAGCCTGCCCTACCAGATATTTAGAACCACACCCTCCCCCAGCTGTCAAGGGGCATGCTGATAGCAGCAGCGATGGGTCTACAGGGCATTTAAGAAGTCCTGCCATGCCCGAGAACACCAAAATCTAATGTGTGATAAAGTTATTATCACTGTATCCAAAGATGGATAATTCAATATATCATATTGGGAAAACTGAGAGCAATCTAAGAAAAAATTGGTTTCGTACATCACATTTTTACAACATAATAACTCCAGACAGACAAATGATTTAAACATGAACAATGAGCCATAAATGTTATAAAATATCTTTTGACAACTATTTTGACATTTCATACCAAACAAACAAGCAGACAAAATCCCAGAAGACATTTGGGTCCAGCATGCGCCTTGGGGATACGGTGAGGGATGTGGAAATCTGAGTGGTAGGCCGTGCTTTCTCTCAGGAGCAGCCTTACCTCCGGATTCTCCCCAGCGTACCAGTGCAGAGAAGGAGACCAGCAGTTCGATAGGTTTTAGGCTGTCCACAAACAGGTAGTAGGACACACGTTCGTCGGAGAACTGCAGAAATAGGCAGCGGCACTTAGTCTCAGCCTGTTCGTGCTTCCTGCTCCGCCATCGACAAACCATCCCAGAGCGCAGATGCTGCCGGCCCCAGAACCACCTGCCCCATGGGGCCAACCACACGAAGAAAGCCCATGGGCAAGGAGGCCCTGCAATGCCCACGAACAGGAGGCCAGGGAGAGAGGTGGGGGCACCGCCTGGGGGGCACTGGGTCGCACACAGGGCAGTGTCTGATGCAACCCCCCGCTTCCTCCTTTGCACAAAGTCTTCAGATTCACGCCCACGCTCGTGGGAGCATGACACCTGGGTTTTGTTTCGGAGATGCCAGAGAGAGCCAAACAAGACCAGAGTTTCCCCAGTGAGACAGCTCCTTGGGCAACCCATGTGTGTCGGTTTGAAGCTGTATGTACCCCAGGAAAACCATGCTGTTCTGATCAGCTGTGTAGGGCAGACCTATTGTGAGTGGGACCTTTTGATTGGGTTCTTTCCATGGAGATGTGACCCCGCCTGTCCAAGATGGGTCTTAACCTGCTTACTGGAGTGCTCTAAGAGGGAGATGCTTTGGAGAAAGCTCAGACACAGACAACTGGAGATGCAGAAGGAAAATGCCCTGGAAGATGCCAGAAGCTAAGAGAGTTTGGGAGGAGGCCAGGAGACAAGGGCAGCATGTGACAAATGGCCCCAGACGTGATTGGCCTTTCGTCAATGAAGGCATCCTCTTTTCAATGCCTTAGTTTAGACCTGTCCGTGCCCTTAGGACTGTAAACCTGTAACCTAATAAATCCCCACTGTAAAAGCCAGCCCACTCCTGGTACAAATCCCCACTGTAAAAGCCAGCCCACTCCTGGTACAAATCTCCACTGTAAAAGCCAGCCCACTCCTGGTATAAATCCCCACTGTAAAAGCCAGCCCACTCCTGGTACAAATCCCCACTGTAAAAGCCAGCCCACTCCTGGTACAAATCCCCACTGTAAAAGCCAGCCCACTCCTGGTATAAATCCCCACTGTAAAAGCCAGCCCACCCCTGGTATAAATCCCCACTGTAAAAGCCAGCCCACTCCTCCACTCCCTGTATACTGCATTCTGGCAACTTCAGCAAACCCAAACAATGGACACGCCTCGACTCATGCTACGTACTGTCCTGATTTTTGTATGGAGAAACTGAGGCACACAGAGACCGACTCTTCTCATGGTAAACTTGTGTGCCAGTGCACCACACAACACAGTCAGATGTTGACTTGGGCGTGCAAACTGGGGGAAACTGGCTTGTTGTGTGGATAAGGGATTATACAAAACTTTAAAAATTAAGGTTTTTTAAAAAAATACATAATTATGTCACAAGTTTAGAAACACTTGAGAAATCTACAGGCATTTTGTACTTATTTGATTCTATCAAATATATAAATATAAAAAGGGAAGATAGGAGATAATGTATTTACCTTAAATTCTGTTTTCTGGAAGGTAAGGCAATATGAAGCTGGCTTATGGAAAATATATATATTTCTGGAAAAGAAGAGATTTCTATCAGGTTATTGTCATTATGCTCACTTGGCTAAGATTGCACGTTAAGTCGCTTACAATGAAAAACTATAGTTGAACATGGCAAAGAGAGATGGATGTCTACAACGTAACAACAATCACAGGGAATTATTTGTTTTAAACAGATAAAAATGGTCTCAATGAAAATAATTTTCCTCGCCCTAATCAGCAAACACGTGTCTGAGGAGAAGCGCCACGCGGACAATCGCCTGACCATTTCCCCGTGACGCTTCCGTTCGATATTTTCCCAACCCCGGGCTTAGTCCCAGCGCGGCCCTTCCGGGGACAGCTGAAAACCAGCAGCCCATGAGCCGCTATCGCCAACGCACAGGAGCGGACCCCGCCGGCACGTACTGGAAGCACACGCAGAAGTCCGCGAAGTCCAGCCAGGCCTCCTTGGAGACGGCGGTGTTGACGGCGGAGAACTCCTCCTGCGACTTCTCCTGCGCGGCCGGGGGATGCGCGGCCGCGTCGTGGCAGGTGAGCGCGTCGGGCTGGGCCGGCTCGGCCACGCCTGCGCCCGCGTCCGCCAGGTCCTCTGCACGCGGGGGGAGCACACGCGCGTCAGCCGCACCCCGTGGGAACCGCGCACCGACCGAGACGCGGAAAACGAGAGCGGAAGGCGGACAGAAAGCCCGTCTCGGGGAACCACTGGCTGGACAACCATTTGCTCAGAGGCTCAAGGGGCTCAGAGAGCTGCCATGCTCTGCCCCGTCCAATCACGGAGTCCTGCACGCGCGTCCAGGCGCGGACACCGCCTCCCCACTGCGCGCGTTCTCTGGAGCCCTCTAGGGCTGGGACCCGCGGGAGCTTGGGCAGCACTCGCCACCTGCCCTAGGAGGGCATCTGCAGGGAGGGCCCCAGACACGCTGGAAAACACGCTCAGCTCCTGTCGGGTGAGTCCCCACGGTCAGCAACCCTGCTGCCTCATCCGTGTGGATCAGGCAACATCACTGATTCATGGGGCCTGCTTGAGCCACACGTTTCTAAGAGACACGCCACTGACCCTTCTCGGACTGGGGGGTTGGTGAACCTCGGAGCTGATGGATTTCCAGCGGTCTCAGCGTCTCAGCCACCATGTGAGGACACACCCGGATTGCGAGCTTTACTCACGGGCCCTTTATCAGACCCACTTTTATTCTGATTTTAAGTCTAAATTCAGCGTGTGAGAGGTGCTGCTCGCAAAGTATGGAAGGAGACATTAAAGAGAGGCCACTGCGCTGGGGAAACTGAGGGCTAGTCTACCAGGAGGCGAGACCCTCGCTGTCGGTGAAAGGAGAGGGTTAGTTTACCTTTCCCAAGTACAACCTGCGAAGGCATGTTTCCCTGTGAAGAGAAAGGAACAGAGTCAACAACCACCAACAAACTCAACAAAACATCACAACTGCCTACGGTGCCAAAAGTTTTAAAGAGTTAATACAGGTGGCTTGAATACTGAAGAAATGCATTTCCCCAAATACTCATTAAAGATATACAATAAAATGTAAATAAAAATTTACATTTTTAACCTTAAAATCCAAAAGATGTGAATTTAATTAAATAAAGTAAATAATTGGCAGAGGGTTTAAGTATATGACATTAAAACACAATCAAAACTTATATCAAAAGTTAAATTAAAACATAACATCCCTAAGTAGATATATACCTCAGTAGAAAGCACCTTTTGTTAATACAGGGAAATTAATGGGATTATGATAGGCAACTAATTTACAGAAGCTAGAAAGACTAGTTTCAAACTAGAGAAACAGTTCCTGAAAATTTTACAGAAAACTATAATGTACTAACGGTGTACGACTCCCAGCTTTGTTAAATGGAATCGATATGCACAGCTCTATTTTCCCTGGAACAGTTAAAACAAGGGAGAAAGATAATATGGGACAAACTTGTGAAGACAGAGGTGGGCAATGTGGACAGTTTTTAGACGTGGAGCTGCTGGAGCAGAGACATAAACCCCAAGGGAGACGGATGCGGTCCCTGGCGCCAGGGGACACAGACGTTCGCAGGGGGCCGAGAGGGGAGGAGACTGGGCTGAGCTCAGGTGAGCCCCCCTGTCCCTGGTCCCACCTGGCTTAGCATCTGGCCTTCTTGTGCCCCAACAGGCTGCAGAGGCCGTTGGAGTGGACAGAAGGAGGAGCCGTCTCCGGGTGGCGGAGGGAAATGCAGGTGCAGAGGAAGAAGCACGGCCCCCGGCCCCCCCACTGCCCTGCCTTGGTCATACTGGCGGGCAGCTGCCTCCGAGTTATCGAGACCCACCCCAGCCACCCCGAGCGAGATGAGGGACCCATACCTGGAGAAATTGGCTGGAGCTGGGGAAAAGACCCCCAGGCTGAGAAGGGGAGCCAACCTTTCTCCTCCAGGAGCAAATCCACCACCGGGTAAGCGGCGCCCACACACCACACCCGGCAGGGCCGGCACCTCCCCAGGCGATGCCCACCACAGGGCCCCGGGCAACTGCAGCAGGTGCTCCAGGCAGGGAAGGGGCCGAGGGGGCGGGGTGGGGGAGTCATAGAGAGCAGATGTGTGATTTAAATAGTAATATCAGAGAGAAAGAGAAGAGTCATCTACCAAATCAGAAAATGCTCCAAAAAAGAAACAATCAAAACAAGCAAGAGCAGCAGAGAGCTCTTACCAAGAATAGGATAATTAAAATAACAAACTCTCTAGAAGGTAGAGCTGATGCAAAAGACAAAGAGATGCAAAATAAGAGAGAAAAAACAAACAAGCGCATTAAAGAATAAATGAAGGGAGAGGTCTCCAATAACAGGAGTCCCGGAGCCAGAGAAAATGGAAAGAGGAAATTACCAGAGACCCTGTGAAGGACATTTTTCCAGGTCTGAGACGTGCAAGTTCCAGCACATTTCCTTTAAAAAGACCCATACTAGGCCCAACCTTGTGAGAATTCATCCCAGCAAGTGTAAAAAGAAGGTCCTAAAACTTTCCAGAGAGGAAAGAAAGAGTCACAGGTAATGGATGAAGAGCCAGAAGGCATCCATCCGCCTTCTCCAGAGCTGTGCCTGAAGGGAGAAAGTGAGGCACGAAAACATGTCAGAAGAATTTCAAAGGAAAAAAGAAAAGAAAATTCCCTGGTGCAAAAAGGGAGAGACTCCCTCCCCTTTTCATTAGAGCATTTACTTTAGAAAATGTGTCCTTGTGAATTCTGTCTCCGCCCCTTTGTGATGCAGGAGGATCTTTCAAGAGCTAAATGAGCCCCCCTCTCCCGCCTTAGCAAGCCGGCTGCCCCTCCCTGCCAGGGCTGCAGTGCAGTCTGCAGGAGAGGGGCCCCTCTGAGCCGCAGGGCTGCTGACCCATCCCTACTTCAAGATCAGGGGTATGTGGTTTTCCTTGCAACACAGGCAATTAGTAAACACGGGTGGGTGTCCCAACTACCCAGGGAGTTTAGAACAAACTATGAGTGACATGTGGTACTCTCACCTGAGGCCTGGTCACCTCCACCTGGAACAGGTGCATGAGGAGGCTGCCTCTGCCGGCGCCTACACGGGGACGCTGGCTCCGTCTTGAGAACTCCTTGCGGGTTGCCTTGATGGGCATCGACCTTACGAATGTTTGTTCAGTAAGAAAACCGCTTCCTCTCTCTTCTACTTTCATGAGAGGATTTCTGGGCTTGGCAGGAGGTGCTGTTTTTAATTACGTTTCCCCAACAAGATCGTCAGTGTTTCAAGCGAAACAATGTTCAAGCTGGAAAACTGGAAGACTATATCCCGCCAAGCCGTAAATCAAGTGGGAGGTTGACACACAGCATGTGTGGGCATCCAGGTCTCCCCTTACTTCCCATGCACCTCTTCTAAGGAACGGGACACAGTGTACTCCACCAAAACTACGGTGCACACTAAGGAAAAGGAGGGCACGGTTTCCAGAAAATAGGAAATCCATTAGAGGAGGGCAGTGAGATCCAAGAAGTCCCAAGACGACCGAGGCAGGCTCCCTGGGACTGCATCGCGAGGGAGCTCAGCCCCCTGGGTGCACCCCATAAGGGCTCAGGAAGGAGGGCTCCTGGAGGGCGTCTCCACGAGAGTGGCCGACACCCACGGAACGCCTGCAGGGTGTGTATGAGCGAGAAGGGAGGTTAGAAGGGTTCTGCTTCTCCAGGGCTCAGGAAGACCTGGCGATGTGACACGGAAAGATATGCAAGGGACGAAGATGCAAATAAGTAGCTTGTACAGAACATTGTGTAAGAAAAGAAATGGCATTAGATTGACTCGGTGATGATAGTTCCCACATAGCTAGAATATCAATTCGACCAAACATCGTGAAATACCAAATGCAGAAGACAGAGCAAAGTGGAGGTGTCTGGTGGCCGGTGAGGCAGGGATGCAAAAGCCTGTTTTCCATAACCAGACACATCAGGGCCGTGGAGTCAGGCTGCCTCAGGACATGGGCGAGAAGAAAGGGGAAGAAAACAGGAGCGTTTCCTCCAGCGGGAAGGCTGGGCAGGAGGTGCATGGGGCCAGCTGCTGCTCCCACCATGATCTTCTGGGCAATGTTGGATTCTCTAAAACTAGTGCATCCAATAATTTAAGCAATTAACTTCAAAAATGTTAAGGTCTGTTCATTCTCTTTGCTAGATCCCTCATGTTAGTCCTCACTTTCCAATGCATTCTAAAAAAGAGGTTCACCTGTGTTCGAGTCCAGACACGGAGCTCAACAGAACCAGTTTGTACAAAACCAGTGACCAGAGGCCTCACGGAGGTCCAAGCACCAAAGGCAGGTCCCTGTTGTCTCCAGGGACCTTTGCATTTACACTGTTACATTGCGGTCATAAATACTATCACACTGTAATAGCTTGAGGTTTTACTATAAAGTTTGAAACTTCCATAGAATTCCTACAAAATAAACCATTGCATATCTATGTATGGAAAAATAAAATTGGACTCCACATGTCACACATACAGAAAAAGCAATTCCCAATGAATTGGACTTCCAATATGTAAGTAAAGCTGTAACATTTTAGAAGACAATGTAGAAACAGTTTCATAATGTCAGATTAGGGAAGGATTTCTTAATCCAGAAGTAAAATCCTCAAACTTCAAGGAAATAATACAATTGAAAACTTCTGTTCATCTAAAGTCCCAATGAACGTGAAAAGCTAAGACATAAACTTGGATAAAGCATTTGCAACACTATATAACTAATAAAGGATAAGTGCTTGGATTCACAAAAAATGTCTATAAATTGATACCAAGAAGAGAACCCAAAGAGAAAAAGCAGACATTTGCACTGCCCAAACAAGGATGAATAAAGAATTGAAAAGATGTTCAATCACATGATCAGAGAAATGCAAATTAAAAATAAAATGAAGCACCTTTCCTACCTATCATGTTGGAAAACTGAAAAATAAAATGACCACATCCTCTGCAGGGGTATAGAGAGATGGGCTCAGAGGTTCTGAGTGTGGATACAGAATGGGGCTAATCCATGAGGGGAAGCTTGAAAATAATTATATAAATTCTAAATGAAATTTTACTTCTCGACCAAACAAAACCCCACTTCAGAGACTTTATTACATGCACACACACCTGAATGCACATAAGTACAAATTCATTCAAAGTAGCATGGTTCACAATAGTGAAAGTTGGAACCAACCCAGGAGGCCATCTCCATACGTTGGTGCAAAGAAGCTCGGGGTCACTCACATAGTGTAACAATACACACTCATAAATGAAGGTGCTCTTCATCTCTGGATATGAAATGACCTCCAGAATATAAGGAAAAACATTTGCAATGTGTCAAAATTTAAGTAAAGCAAAGATGGGGGTGTTGATAATTACACACACCCACACCTATCTATACAGACATATGTCTATACATAGACGCAAACCAGTCCTTATATCTACCTACTTACCTATCCACCATCCATGCATCATCCATCCATCCATCCATCCATCCATCCATGCATCATCCATCCATCCATCCATCCATGCATCATCCATCCATCCATCCATCCATCCATGCATCATCCATCCATCCACCCATCCATCCACCCATCCATCCATCCATCCATCCTTCCATCCATCCATCCATCCAACTCATTCTCTTTGCATTTACATAGATAAAGCCTCCCTAGAGGGCAGGGCATGGAAACTGGGTGGAGAAGACTGTAAGAGGAAGCGAGACTCCTTAGGGCATGATTATGGCAGGCCATGGATTCTGAATCTCATGTGCATCCCATGGGCGTGAGCCAGTGTGGACGGGAGCTCCTGAAGAGTGGCTATAAGTCTAGGTGTGGCCCAAATGCACCAGGGGGCCTTGATCCAGATTTCTGGAGGCCTTAATGAGAGAACTGATGGCATGGGAGCAAGAAGGGGGGATGCTGCCGTGTCAAGGGAAGGCCAAGGAACCCGAGGCTCCCCAACAGTTACACGACACCAGGACGCCACAGTCTACAGGGAGAAAGCAGCCTTGACAATATCTTAATTTTGGACATCTTCTCACTTCAAGACTGTGAGCCAACAAATTCTTGCTCTTAAGCCAGAAGCAGTTTGTGGTATTTGTGGTAGCAGCTCAGATAAACTAACACAGCGTTTTAAAATATATTTTGATTTTTGAACAGGTAAAATATACATGTAAATAAACTCAAATGTCCTTTTGTACCACCAGTTTGGCACCGATTTTAAGTCCAACAGCATTAAGTGCTGGCGGAAATCAGGAGCAAAGGGGCACCCGTGTGGTGCCTATGGGAGCACAGCCGTAAGGGAAGCGGGGGGCATTGTGTGGTGAGGTTAGCTGGTGAGAGCCCCTGTGCCAGCCCACTTGCCAATCCCGGAGCAGGCAGGGCTCCATTTTGTGTCCACCGGGGCTTCAGAAATCCCAGAACTGAGAGGTTAAAAAAAGTCTTTAACTGAAATGTGGTGTTTTCTTCAGTTATCAATGTAGACGAGCACCTACAAAGTTATAGGAACACCTGTGACTTTGTCCACAAAAGAAATTGAATTATCCTACAGTACATTCCGATTGCTGCCAAATCTCAGAATATCTTTTATGCCGATCGCTCCTCTGAAAGGGCGGCAGTTGTCACCCTCATCAGTTCCCACAATCCGCACTCCCTGCCTGCGAGGGGTCCGGCTGAGCAGCCCTATTCCACCACCAGAGTGGAGGGTGCCCCACGGTGCCGACTCAGGACGCTGCACTGCTTTCCAGCTTTCCCCACCAGCAATCCTGCTAACTCACATGCAGGACACGTGGGGTAAGGTTTAAAAAAAACTAGCAAAGGGATACACAGACTTTTGAAGGTCGCAAACCTGGAAGGAAGGAAAGTCTTGCTCATGTGCACAGGGGATGATCAAGAATAACCACGTGCTGTGATGCACAATAGTAAGAGGAAATAACGAGCAAAAATAGCCACAAACACTGCGACAGATGAGAAATTTGTAGTCCCCTGAGATGAGAAGACAGTAATGTGCATCAAAAAAGACGAATCTTCTAAACGTGATGAGAAGTGAAAGAAATCCCAGAATAATTAACATGATAAGAGTCCCTTTAAATAAATCTCTATGAGAATTAAACTAAGCTGTATGTCGTTTACAGATCCATACATAATTGGTAAAATGGGAAAGGATGGGCTTGATTAGCACAAAACTCCACGTGGCAGGTAGGAAAGAGGCAGAAGAGAGCCTCTTAAGAGAGCTCGTTAAGGGGGCGAGCGCGCCATGCGCTGCCGAGAGGGGCTGCGGCGCGGCTGATGACCTCCCTGCACCGTGCGGGTGCGCCCCGCGCCCTGGGGAGGGGTGGCCTTCACAGCCAGCGTGTGAGAGGAGGGAGGTCACAGCCGAGGGAGCGGGCACCTGGGACACGTTGCCGGACACTGGGCCCAAGTCCGTGAGGCTGACGGCGGCCGTCTCGTCGCTTTCGGTGAGCGGGGACAGGCCCGACGGCGGCGGCAGCCCCTTCGTGATGGCAGCGGGCGCGCGGCGCCTAGGGGAGAACCAACAGCCCGGTTACCCCAGTCCGTCTGCTTAGAGCTGCTCACGCCTGTCCGCAGCCCTGCCCGGTGTGCCTGAGCCCACCACGCCCGTCCGCCGGGCACGAGTGACTGCCTCCAGGGGCGTGGCCCTGCGTGGGTCCAGCCTCCCACCCGGTCGCGCTTCCCCGGGGCGCTCAGGAAGATTCTGAGCTCGCGGATTTACACGAGGCCGCCGCTAGAGGGCAGCAGGGGCGCGCCGCGGGCACGCGTGGACGGGGCGCCGCCGGGGGCTCCCCACAGGCCGCGCGGGCCACGGGGCTGCCGCAGCGGGCGGGAAGGCGCCGCGCGTCCCGGGCTCTGGCCCTGCGGCGCAGGGGGGGCCACACCCACCACTCCTCGGGGGAGGGCTGGGGAAACCGAGTCACGGCTGCGCGCAGGGAACGCAGGCGATGGCACCCGCCAGGCTCCGAGGCCCCGGCGTCCTGAGCGCACTGGCCGCCCTTCCCGCCCCGGGCCCCGGGCGCAGCCCCGCCGGGTGCGCAGATGGCTCTGGCAGTGAGAGTGACCAGAACACGGAGGCGCAGCGACGCGGGCCCGGAGTTGGGAAAATCACGCGCAGCCGTGACGGTTCGTATTTGCCACGTTTAGAAGCAGTTACGCATGCCACATAACCCAACCAGTGAACCGTGTAACTCCGATTGAAAGTGGATAACGATATTCAATTTTAGCTTTGTGATTAAGTTAAAAAGTATGAGACTTTAAACAATAATAGTACATAGAGGAAAAATTAAGCTTCTCCAAATAAATGATTTTAATTATTTGATGATTTAAATAGTTGTCAAAAAATTGATTTGCTATTGTTTTTGAATTTTCAAGTACTGAAAGAGAAAGTATATTTAGGTTATAAATGAAATTAAAAATATTTAAATAAATTTATTTAAAAATTTTATTTACAGAAGTTAATAGATGTATGCATACAATGATTTTTATGACAAGTTAAAAGTTTGAGGAAAACTAGACTTATGAGGAAATTTTTGAAACCAAAGTAGCAGCAAATTCTTTTCCATTAATAAAGCTGCCTCTAGAGGCCCTGCCTTGCTACCTGCTAATTAATACTTGCCTGCCAACGCTGCCTGGGGCCCTCCATACCCACTTTGCAGGGTTCAGTGTTGATGCAAAGATCTGGCTGAAAAGTTCTAAGAGCAAACGATTTCAATAACATCTCTAATACTCTCAACCTAAACTGAGCCATAAAAAGTGTACTTTTTAATAAATGAGCTGGCACTAATGCAGCTCCTAGTTCACGGAGCTGGTTTATCTTTCGGCGGCTTCGCTCTCCTCACCTCACATGCCTACCATGGAGGTGAAAGCCACGTCTAGGGCCGTTATACTTGCGATGCACGAGATAAGCTGGTCAGTGGCTCTTCACCAAAATACAAAACACATTCAAAAAATGCACATCGTGAGAGCACAACCAGCCAAACGGTCACAGAGCACATGTGGCCACGGCCATGTTCACTTGGGGACACTGGATGACCAGCACCGGGTCACAGAGGGCACGTGACCATGAGGCCGTACTCATTGGGGACACTGGATGACCAGCACCAGGTCACAGAGGGCACGTGACCATGCGCCGTACTCACTGGTGACACTGGATGACCAGCACTGGGTCACAGAGGGCACGTGACCATGCAGCTGTACTCAGTTGGGGACACTGGATGACCAGCACT
>PVIY010052929.1:0-14946 GCA_004026745.1 Myrmecophaga tridactyla | reverse complement strand
TTTGATATATATATATATATATTTTTTAAGAACAATCAATAATCAAATTTTGTTTTGTACTTCATTAAGACTTTCTGGTGGGGGGCTCTGACCCATCTTTGTCATGACAGGGGCAGGGGGCGGGATGCAGTTCTGGATGAATTGTCAGGAGACCCGCTTCTAGTTCTGGCTCTGTTACTATCTTCCAGGGTTACCTTGGCCAATTAGTCAGCATTCCTGAGCTTTCATTTCCTCATCTGTAAAAGGAGGGGAAGTGATATCCCCAAGGTCCCCTTAGCCTGTGCCAGAAGCCCTAGGACACTTCTAGGATGCTTCATTAAATCTGAATTTCAGATAAACAATGAGTACTTTAAAAATAAGTATGTCTCATGCAATAAACAGCAATTAATTTTTTAGTATAAGCATCTCCTAAATATTTCATGGGACATACATACACTAAAAAAGTGCATTGTTTCTTTCTGAAATTCAAATTTAACTGAGTATCTTGTATTTTTATATGCTAAATCTAGTAACTAACTTGGCTTGGAGTCTTTAATTAAAGTTTCATCACAGAGTTTAAAAGTGGTAATAACAAATTGTGTATTTTCACAACCAAATGTTCTAATATATATCCACAGTATTTTTGAGAAAAGAAATCATAGTGACATATTGTAAAAGTAAAATAAGGAAATCTCACATTGATAAGGATAAATTAGTAGAAAGTGACAGTGACATTCTCTACACAGTGTAAAATTATACTGATTCATTGTCACATTCTTTCATTCAATAAAATTTACCGAGTGCTAATTATTAACATAATCACCTAAACTCACAATTCTCCTGGGTAATTATTATTCCCATTTCATATACAAGAAAGCTGAGCCTGAAAGATTATTTGCTATCTAGTAAGCAGGGGAAGAGACCAAGATTTATGTGACTCTTTCTATTGTGTTTTCTTGCTTTTTTTCTTCACAATAAAAATACATTTTGAATTATGTTAATGGGGACTGTAGCATGCTGGGTATGTGTATGGATTCAGTGTTTCATATTTTATTCAGTGGGTTATAATTTATTACTAGTATTATTTATTTTGAATCTTAAATTGTCCTGGTGTGGTTATAGGATACCTCCACAAGCTGGCTTCTCTGTCCTTTTGATATGTCCCCTTGACTCTAAGAACTTTTTTGCTTTCAACAATGTGTTCTAGGTTCATCTTGTGCTTTCCTTGCTCCAGTCCTGGAATCAACCATTTTCCAAAGAAGCTCTGGTTTCTTTTGATGGAGAATAGAATTTAGAGGTTGAGATCAGGTGGGTCCGTTGTTATTGGGGTGTTGCTGTTCCCAGAGCTTCTTACTGAATACAGCTAGGATATGCGTATGTATGTGTGTGTGTTCACCTCATGGATTGGGTTGGGTTCTTCCAATTTTCTCTCTTTTCATATCTCCACATCCCTTTTCTGACAATTGAAAACCTGGATCCTGCTATCCTTGAATCTTATTTGAGCAATCATTCTGTATGTGACTCTCCTACAGATGCTACTGCTCTTACCTCTATGCAGATGTTCTCCTTGTAGCGCTGTCCACTGCCCACACATGTGAATACCCTCCTCATCTAAATATATTCCAATGTGTTGTTGAACTTTGGGGCAGTAGCCCTCCTCACCCCATTAGAGCTCTGATAGCCTGTGCTGAATTTCCTCCAGTGTGATGGCCTTCCTTAGCTCCCTTGGGCGCCATCACTGTGCCAAAGCGTCCTTTATGTGGCTGCCCCTCCTCCCCACGCTCCGGTTCTTACTCCCCTGTGCCAGTGCCTCCTTACTCAGAGTGAAGAGCATCATCCCTCTGCGTGAGCTCCTGCGCTGTACACTGGAAGCTCCCATCCCCACAAATCCTGCGCAGGCTGTGACACCTCTGACAACAGGGTCAGTCCTTTTGCTGTTCTCACCCCTCTGAGGCCTTTGTCAGCCTGTTGAACCACCCCATCATGGAGCCCTGCCTTACTCAGTTTCCAAAGCCCAGTTCTGTACTGTCTTCTGTACGTTATCTCTCTTTTTCCTGGTTGGATTCTGAAACTCGCACTGGACACCCTACCCAGCATCCCTGGGCTCTCACTCCGTCTGTCCTCCGGTATAGATGTCCTCTGTGCTCTGTTCAGATTAGGAAGGGGAAGAGTTCTGCCTTTTTTGACACATACATTAGATAAACGTTGGTTCTTTTCATTTTGTCTTCCATGTCTCTTGATCTATCTGATTAATCTTAATCTTTCTATTTTTTTCATTCCATATTTTCTATTTCTCTACCTCTTCATGCTGTTTTTTTTATTAATTTCCTGAGCATTAATTTCAAGTCTATTGATTCTCTCTTCACTTGAGTCTAGTCTGATTTAACTTCTTAATTGAGATTTGTTTTACTTCAATAATTATATGTTTTATTTCTAGAAGTATTAGTTTTTTTTTTTACAAGTCTGCCTTTTTTAATAGGGTATTTTTTTCCATCAGGGTTTTTAATTTCTTCTTTTGTTGCTTTAATCATTTATAATAATTTAATAATTGGTTCTGATTTTGTAAAAGTTTTAGATTGTCTCTTATTGTTAATTCCTGGGGATACTAATCCTTATTCTGGCTTATTATTGATTATTTTCTTGAATGTTTTGCAGTTTTAGATTGTGAGTTTATTTGCCACAAATAGTTTCTCTTATGCATCTTATGCAATTCTTAGTTATGGATGTGGCTTCCACAATACTTTTTATTTTGTAGCATTAGTGAAGTATAATTGATATTTGATATACTTTAATGTCATATGTATGTATTTAAAGTTAATGTTTTGACGTATGTCTACACATGAAAACATCCCCACAAGTAAGCTAATGAACATATCTACCACTCTCAAAAGTTTCCTTGTTCCCTTTGTATTTCATTCCTCCCTATCTCTAGGCAGCCATTAATCTGCTTTTTGTTACTCAGATATTTTAAATTTTCTAGAATTTTGTATAGATGGAATCATGCAGTGTGTGTATATTTTGTTATGTGTCCTGCTCAATATAATTATTTTGAGATTCAGCCATGTTGTTGCATGAATCAATAGTTCATTCCTTTTTATTGCTTTATAATATCCCCTGATGTGTATATACCACAATTTGTTTATGTAGTCATCTGTTCACAGACATTTGTATTATTTCCAGTTTGAAGCTATTAGAAATACTACTTCACATGTAGAAGACTTTATATGAATATATGCTTTCGTATCTCTTGGGTAAGACCTAGGAGTTGTTTGGCTTAGTTGTGTATTAGGTGTATGTATAACTTAAGAAACTGCCAAACTGTTTTCTATTGTACATTTCCAGCACCTATGAGTGACAGTTGCTTCATATCATTCTTAGCATTTGTTATGATCATACTTTTTAATTTTAGATATTCTAATGTGTTCATTGTTTTTGATAGACTTCCTAGAGGTATCACTGACTTGAAAAGAAAAATATTTTTATGTTAATTTCTTCACATGCAGATTCTAGCAGTGTGTATAATAATATTTTTACTCCAAAACTATTTGTCATTGAGGCTTGACATAATTTTCTTGGGAGATTTGTTCTTTCTTCTCACATAGTGGCCTAGGTAGAAATAACCTTCTTATCTCCCTTGGATGGTGGTAGAGTTTTCTAGCTTTCTTTTCAGTCAGTAAGTTACCTATGGAAGGCCTTGTTTCCTATCCTTGTGTGGAAATTAACACTCAACTCCTAGACAAAAGAGTCATTTACTGGCTCAGCTACAGTCCTTACTGTACTGGTTTTTAATTTTTCTTTTAGCTTTTGACTCTCTGGGATTTCTTAGACCTTTTGCAAGTTTGGTCATGAAGCAATATTAAAAAAAAAAATTCTCTGGTTTAAAAGTAGAAAATATCCAAGTTCAGGTTACAATGTTAATGAAACCAGAACCCTTTGGTTAGTTCAGTAATATGATTAATATTTGTGGTTCTGCTCTTTAGAAATGGAATGCTGGAAACCTTGGTAAATGGTGCTTGGGTATTACAGTGAGAACAGTACAGGTCTATTATATGTTAGACTTGTGGTGCAGCTTAAGAAATAATCCTTGGGGAGCTAGCTATAAGTAAAATTGTTAATGCAATCAGTTTATGGGTTCAGCACTGCCTATATTAAATTTGTGTTCATGTAGTTAATGGAGTCAGTGAATTCCTATGTATATGTATATGTAAATAAATATGTGTGTTTAATTGAACATTACAAATAATATGCACCATAGTTTTTACGATTTGCATTGGTATTTACACTTATATGCTTTAGTTTCTGCAAAATAGTATCTACTGTCTCAAGGCAAAGGTGGGAAGTAAGCCTGTAGAATCCACCTCTCTCCTCTTTGACAGTTTTAATAGGTTTAAATATGGACTGCTAAATTACAGGAGAAAATCTACCAATTTATCCTGAAGACTTAAGATAGTATTTATCCCCAAATTATTTATGTTTCAGTAAAGAATGCATATATGGATAGAACATTTAACTCAATATTTCATAAATGAAATGCAGATATTCTTGGGCGATATTTCAAGCCATTTTGGGTGGTACACAGGCAAGCTTTTTTCTTTTAACTTTTTTTATTGTATAGTATAACATTTATACAAAGCAAAGAAATAAAAAAGCAATAGTTTTCAAAGCACTCTTCAAAAAGTGATTACAGAATAGATCCCAGAGTTTGTCATGGGTTACCATTTGATCGTCTTGTATTTTTCCTTCTAGCTGCTTCAGAATATAGGAGGCTAGAGGGCTTAAATACTTTTTTATCCTTACAATAGAATTTTTTTCCTTCTTTTTTTGTGAACAATAACATATATACAAAAAAAGCTATAAATTTCCAAGCACTGCACCACAATTAGTTGTAGAACATATTTCAGACTTTGACTTGTGTTACAATTTCACAATTTTAGGTTTTTACTTCTAGCTGCTCTAAAAGTAGAAGTTTTTACTTCTAGCTGAGACTAAAAGAGATATCAATTTAATGATTCAGCATTCATATTCATTTAAGTCTTATATTTCATGAATAATTCCACCACACCTTTGATCTTTCCATACCTCTCATTGGGGTTTTTGGGCTATGGCAGTTCTAAATTTTTGATATTGGAAGAGTCTGTCACTACTATGGGGGTAGGAAGATGGAACTATCTGATATTCTGGAGAGGCTGGGCTAGGTTTCAGGACTTATCTGGACCAGGGACCCATCTGGCGGTTGTAGGTTTTGGAAAGTTACTCTAGTGCCTGGAACCCTTGTGGAATCTTACAAATTGTACTGGGTGTTCTTTAGGATTGGCTGGAATGGTCCTGGTTGGGGGTTGGCAGGTTATGATAGGTAGCAAGGTCTACCTGAAGCTTGCATAAGAGCAACCTCCAGAGTAGCCTCTCGACTCTATTTGGACTCTCTCTGCCACTGATACCTTATTTATTACACTTCTTTTTCCCCATTTGGTCAGGATGTAATTGTTGATCCCATGGTGCCAGGTCTGGATTCATCCTTCGGAGTCATCTCCCACATCACCAGGGAGACCTTCACCCCTGGATGTCATGTCCCACGTAGGGGAGAGGGCAATGATTTCACTTGCAGTGTTGGACTTAGAGAGACTGAGGCCACAGCTGAGCAACAACAGAGGTCCTCCAGAAGTAACTCTTAGGCGTGTCTATAGGTAGTCTCAGCTTCTGTGCTACCTACATAAGCTTCACAAGAGTAAGCCTCATGATCGAGGGCTTGGCCTATTGATTTGGGTGTCCCTAAAGTTTGACACAGTATCAGGGGATTTCCTGATGGTAAGGTTTAATAGTTCCGTGGTCTTTCTCTACTCCCTCAGGGTTTGCCAATACTTTGTGATTATCTACTTAATATACTCTAGGATGTTTCTAGGCTTTACAATAATCTACAGCAGAATAAAGGACCTCTTTCTCATTCTGTGCTCTCTGTGTTTCAGTTGTTCAAATGAGCTGTACAGATAGATTGACTTAGATTATGCACTACAGAAAATTTCAGATCCAGGTCAAATAAAGCTTTCTTCCATTGGTCTCAAAGAGCATGTGTGGTTCTAAAATATAGACACTGTCTTCCTTCCCCTATGTTCAGAATTACTTTAACCCAACCTGTTTGGCTTTGTTCTTATCTCTAAATATCAGGTTATATGTATAAAACAGCCACTCAGAATCCAGAAATAATAATCACCACTCCGGACTTAATGTGTCTGCTCTAAAAGCTTACAATCTAGGCCCCTGTTTTCTTATAAGCATTTTCTAAAGGTGACCTTACCATTGTTGTTTTTTTGTTTCTGGCTTATTTTGTCTCACCAAATGTCCCACATGTTCATTCACATCTTTGCATGTCTCATAACATTTTTCCTTTTTGTAGCAGCACAGCCTTCGTTCATAAGTATACACCATTGTTTGCCATTCTACTTCTCTGTCAGTGCATCCTTCAGCCACCTGCATTCATCAGGCATCATGTAGAGGGCCCAAAGTCCACAGCCCATCAACATTCTCAATTTTAGATAATTGCATTGTTCCCAAGAGACAGAAAACCAATAAACACTCCGTCACCAATTAGGAAATCTAAACTTCCTCTTAACTCTTGTCCCTCACCCCATTTTTTACCTCTGCTGTTGCTGTGATAGTGCTGATGGTTTCCTTGTGAACATTGCTCATAGCATGCAATAGCAGTTTTACCCCTGTGCCCTAGACTTAAACACTCTTTATACAAGAATCATATTTGAAGTAATTCTTACAAGAACTCATTCATATTTCTAGTGTGAGTCAGTGGTACAGGGGCAACTTTTTTGATAATTATTTAACACAGGAAGCTGGTGATTTTATGAATATTATTGTTTAAGAAAATGTCAAATACAAAAATGGGTCTAATAATAATTATGAAATTGTTATTTTAAATAAGTACAGGTAGAACATGAGTATGGCAGAAATCATGACAGTCATACCCTGACTCTTTGAAGGCTAGGAAACACTTAATAAAAAGATTTACTTTCTAATAATTAATATATTCCAGGCATTGATCATTAGGTGATGTGATTTCTGGGGGGAGGAAGTCAGAAAAGCTGTCTTCAAATGATATTTGTAAATAGCTTTATTCTTCATGAGAGGCCCAGCTGGGCTTCAGAATAGGATGCGGTGAGAACTGGGTGTGGAGTGGATTGACTATTCTTATCCTTCTCTTCACCAGCATCATTAATCAAGAATTGGAAGAACAGTCCTTCTTTTGTGACGGGTTAACCCTGGGCATGGTGACCTCATTGTCTGGTGGCTACTTTCTCCTCTAATTAGTGGAGGAAGTGTCCTTCTCCATAGTTCTAGGAGAAAACCTTGTCATTACAGTTTGTGTCATCATAGATCCACTTTGTAATATGTTCAGTCCCTTAAAATTTAAGAATGATGATCATGTACACCACTTCCCTTCTCTGTTTGTCCAGATTCTTCCAACATGAGATCCTCCCTGCAGGCAGTGGCACTTTGGGGAAAAATGGCCCCTCTTCACAGCATCACTGCCATCATGCTCACCGATGACCAACAGACAATTGTCACTGGAAGTCAGGAGGGTCAGCTCTGTCTCTGGAATCTCTCACCTGAACTGAAGGTTAGAGAAATTGATCAATACTGAAATAACCAATGCTCACAAAATAAGCACAGCTTCTTCTACATGCAATGACGATGGAAGGTTTGCATAATTGTTAAAAAGATATTTACTAAAGTAGTAATTGATTTTACTTCTGAATTTGGAGGGGGGAAAAAAGTATTATATCCTGGATCAAAAATCATACTTGAAAATGATATTATGAATATTGCTAATCTTAGCTACCAGCTATGCGCTATCACCCTTTACACTGTGCTGACTTTTACTATTTTATATCCTGAATTATATGTTTAAGTAACTGAACTGCAGACATTTAAGTATAATTCTGAAAATTATGACTCATTAATCTAAACAAAGGGCATCCTTGAAAAGCACTATTAGCTAAATGAGTAATATCTTAATTACCTGGGTGTTTCTGTCAGTTTGGCCTTCTTGCTTTTCTCTTAGTCTGTGCTTGCCTGTGATTTTTACAGACCACATCAAAAAGCTCTAAATCCAATTTACTATTGTCATTCTTTTATTTCAGAACCTGACCTCACCTAGGATTTGGCCCATTGATTAACAATTAATTGTCCCTGTCCCAAGTCATAAACGTTTAACATATCGGAATAGATATTTGCTTAACTCTAGCAGCCTGGAGACCCAATTTGAACACTTAAACTAATGATGTACTTAAAGTATACTGCCCTCATTAAGTAGCCTTTTAAAGATCAAAGACTATTTTTAGCCTTTAAAGTTTGTCACTTTAAAACCTAAATTAACAATTAATTGTAATTCTATTTTATAGTATAATTAATTAACATCTTCCATTACTCAACAGTTCTACTACGGGATTGCCAAGAACTGCAGAGCAAACCAACTCAGCTCAACGTTCGTGGTCGTTCTTGAGAGCCACAGTGCAATCGTTGTGCTTTGAAAATGGAGGCTCTCACATTTAATTTTCTGTTGCAATGTAAACTCAGACTCCTAAGTGGTTTAAAATGTCTTGCTACTCGTTTTGATGTTGAAGCATAGAGTTTTCTGGCTAGAGAAGTTGTTTTGCAATATGTAAATTGCTCATAGTGTAAGAGATTTGGAACCCTAGCATCTATTTCTTTCTCTGTAGTTCTTGGTAGTTATTCAGTGTTTATTCATCATGCATTTATTGAACACATATTATAAGTTAGGCACCTAACTATGCTAGGTATCTGAGTTCACATGTGAATGAGAAGTCTATTGCTGGCTGCTCAGGAAGTTGCAGTGTAGGGGAGAGGAAGAACATAGGCTAACCGTGATGCAGTAATGTAATAATACAAGGTTCAGTGTAGCACAAAGTAAGAGTGATCCGTAATGCATCTTCAGTAGGGAAAGTTATGCCATGCTTCTCTTAAAAGCAAATCTTTTGCTTGGGGTTAGAACATTGACTGTTAATGAAGGAGCGGGGTACAAGGCTGGATTAGGGTGATTTTGCCCCACAGGGGCCACTAGGCAATGTCTGCAGACATTTTGGGTTGTCACAACTGGGGGAGAAGGCTGTTATTGGTATTTATTGGGTAGAGGCCAGGGATGCTGTAAATATCCTACTGTGCATAGGTGGCCCCCCACATCAAATAATTATCTCGTCTAAAATGCCAATAGCGCAAAGTTCAAAAACCCCAGATTAGAGATACAGGGTGGGAATGGGAACCAGCAGAAGTAAAAGAAAGGAGATCATTCCATGTCAGGGAAGCCACCTGTGCTTGGAGAAGTGTTTCTCTTGTTGGAGGGCAAGAGGGGGACCTGATCATAGAGAACTTTGGAAAACAGGTGAAGGGCTTTGGATTGAATCGTCTAGCCAAGGAGAGCCATGAATATTTAAGTATTTTGGTGGGATCACTTTTGTGTTTGGTAATCTTAGGGACATTGTGAAAAAGTGAACAACATGAATAAGACATTGATTTGTACAAATGTGAGATGACTCCATGCAAAAGTTTTCCCTAATGTTTTCTATAGCCAACCATAGAGCTTGAATGAATGAACATAGCTTCTCTTATTTTCCTATGACTCTCACCCCACATGACAACTGAACCAGTAGCAGAGAAAACACCAGACTTCAAAAAAAATCAAGGGCATTTTTGAGTTCCTAACAATTACTTTTCTTATCTGTAAGAAGGTAGACTGAGTGGTCCATAATATTGCTTTAATGCTTATGGTTTAATTTGACTTTTAAAAGCTGAACATCTCAAGTAATAATTTGGGCAGAGAAGGAAGGTAGGACGTGGGAACATGGGGACTATAAGAGGGGATATGACTACTTGAGTGACTTGAGTAGTTGTAGAGGGAAAGAAGAGTAGAAAGGGGAAAAGGAAATTGTAGGGCAGCAGCATGTAAAGTAAACTGAAAGATATATATTTCCTCTTAATACAAAACTGAAAAGCCCTCTCTCCCTTCCTAAAGGGTTGAGAGAAGAGAACATATGAGGTTCTGTGGTCTTAAACATTTGCCACCATGAGATGTAAAGTGGAAAAATAAACCCAGGGAATTTTATTTATTCATGCATTCAACAGACTAAATAGGTGCACAGACCGTCCCCTTCATTGCACAGTGTCTAGCACAGGAGACACTTGTACAGCAGAAATTGTAAAGCTGTATGATCGATGCTATCTTAGGAATTGGCTGCAAAGAATATAGAAGCACAGAGAAGGAGCACTTCACTCCAACTAGGAGATCAAGGAAAGGCTTTCTGAGGGTGTTGCTTGAGCTGAGTTTTAAAGGGTGCACAGGATTTGAACTAGAGAAGGTAGGATGGGATTGTAGACAGGGTGGATGATAAATGTAGGTGAAAATCACAAGCCTTTGACTTCAGGAAACTGGTAAAATTAGTTGATTAGACCTGGAACAAAAAAGGTAAATTGAGGTGGTCAGCACACCTGCAAAGAACTGCACAGTCCCAACATGGAATCTGCCACATAAAGGGTTTAGATTTTTGTTTTTAACTAACAAGAGCTAATACCATATGCTAACTAAAAGCAGTGGTGACATTAAGGGATTTTGATGATGTTTTGTGCAAGAAGATGAAATAATACTGTTTTTATTATATTCAAGTTTTAGAATATCAGCTGGTGATAGGGTGAAAGGCACATTGAAGAGAGTGGGGGATGACATAAGGGAGAGGGACTCTAGGTAGAATGCGTCTACGGTAATTTAGTCAAGAAAGTTTTGAGGCATGAACCAAATCAATGGGAATGAAGAGGCAATGAAAACTGGAAAGGCATTAGGAAGAGAAAATGCACAGAACTTAGTACCTGTTTGATGTGGTGTAAAGGAGGAGGAACAAAGATGCCTTCCAAAGTTTGGGCTCAGGTGATGGATGGTATATGTTATCATTTATTTGCATAGGGAATAGAGAGGATTAGAAAATAGAAGTAGGGAGAGAAAGGAGGTAATTTAAATTCTGGACATTTGGAGTATCCAAGAATTCACTAGAGTATTGGATACACATTTCAGTCTTTCCCTGTTCATGGGAGGGTGCAGGGGAGCTGGAGAATGAAGATCTTGCTTGCTTGGTCTTCTGGTCACCTGCCTTGGTTATGCCTGCTGCCTCCAGGTTCAGGGTCTGACTTCCACTGAACTTGTGGAGTCTGCCAGTGAGGCACCGCTCCATGTCCCATGCTAGGAAACTTCCTCATTTGAGAGTTTTTCAGTTTTGTGATGTTGATTGCTGGTATTCATCATACCCATAATCATAGAGAAAGGTAAGGTGAATGTCCCTTCAGATATATTTACTTAGGATTGCTATGTTCCATTTTCCTCCCAACTAATATTCAGAAGGAAAATACAATGACAAAATGAAGACTAGAAATTTGTATGACATTGGACAAATGAATGAGTCTCAATGTTTGAGGTTCAGTTTCCTCATCTGTGAAATGGGAGTTTAAACACTGTCCGTGGAGAGTTACATGAGTGCCTGGAATATAGTAGAAGCCCATCAAATCATGTATGCTTTTCCCTTTCTCCTTTGTGATATTAAAAGTATTCGGGGGTGAGGGTGTAAAAACCAGTGCTTCACAGAGGTAAAGCCAATGAATAGAAGTAAAGTTCTCCCTGGATTAATGATGAGAATGCCAAAATATGATTGTTGAATTTTAAAATGTTGTTATTCTTGACAACAGCTTTAGAAGATGATAAAATGAGGAGATTATAGTGAAGTGACACAGCTTGTTCCAAGTACATGTGGGGATTTACTAGTAGAATAAGGACTTCATTTGAAAGACAGTATAGTGCCATTCTATGTGCCATACTGAATTTTCTCTTTAGGAGGAAATGTCCTTGATGTGCCCTGATTCATTGCTCAATTTGGCTTATAATAGATTGGAAAGGGGTTGATTTCACAGGGTGTGTGCCCCCAAGTGTGATGATGGGAAAAAAATTGTATGCTATTTTCTAAGATGGAATCTTCTGAATTTCCCAGGAAAAAGACAAAGAGTTAGAATTTTGGCTGTCAGTAATTCCAATCAACCACAAAAACCCTGCTTTTAGCACTAAATATTTAGTCTGATAAGAAACTTTTTAGAGAAATATTTTTGATTATGATCGAAATTATATAAATGCAGAGGACAATTATGACATAAAATAATGTGACCTCATTGATATGGTTCAGTTACCATCTATATATATAGTTGCATAGTTCAGAAAAAAGCATGGTGAATATTAATTCATTGGAAAATTGATTTTCATTATTTATTCTGGGATGTTTTCTATTTTAGAATTGTTTTCATAATCTTGTTTTACTAAATAATGAATAGCAGACTCTCACATCTGAAATAATGGAAGAATTAGCTTTTAGTATCATATTTTTTCAATTCACATGTAAGTAAAAAACATGGGCATTTTAAATTATAAACATTTTTCTTGAATGTTCAAAAGTTAATTTTACCATTCTGAGGCAAGAAGCTAAATGAAGTATTATAATGGTTATAAAAAGGTTAATATTTTCTTTTGTAGTATTTTGTAAACTAATTTGTGAATTCTGGAATTTGCACATTAGAATACTTCTATTATTTGGGGAACTTTTGTGCAAAATAAGAATCAACACTGACTTATTTGTATTCAAAACTTAGATGTTGTAAAACAGGTCTGGCAATTTTCTAGGTTTCATGATGGATGCAAAACAAAAAAAAATGTGTACCACACAGTTCTTTTATCTAGAAGTTTATTGTTTCATGGATTTTGATATGCTATATATCTGAGTTTTTCTGAAACTTAGGCACAACAAAAATATTATAGGGTTTTAAAATTAGAATTATGAATATTATAAATTATGATGTTTATATTCTTTAATTAAAAACAGTTTAAAGTTATTTTAAAATCTTACTGTTATTTTCAGATTTCAGCTAAAGAACTTCTGTTTGGTCATTCAGCTTCAATAACATGTTTGGCAAGAGCAAGGGACTTCTCAAAACAACCCTATGTCGTTAGTGCTGCTGAAAATGGGTAGGTAAGACTAGTAGAACTTTGTCCCCTTCTACATTTATTCCCCTTGTTTAAAAACTATAATGGGATACAGAATTCTATAAAGGAAATTTGAATGATCAACATCATCTTGACTTTTCATTGGCTGAGTAACAATGTGCTGTGTGACAGTCCCAAGGAATGCAATTAGTATTGTGACTCTTGGTCACATCCTCTTTTTGCTGGGTTGGGACTCTGAGACATCCTAGTACATGCATCGATGGCCTGTGGCAGCCTCATGTGTGAAGGGTACTGGCAAATGCCATACCTCTTAACAGCTATTACAGAATTGGAAATGGAAAAGTCTGGGTTCTAGTCTTTTCTTCATGTTGTAACACACTTTGAATTCTTAACCAAACCCATCTAAGTCTTCATAGTTTTGTAAACAGTTCAGTACTTAACATTCTTATGTTGCACCTTTGTCTAATGCTATCATAAAACTCAGAAAGGAGAGGACTCGATTTTAAGTGGAAAGTGAGAGAGAGAGAGAAGGGAAAAGAGCATAAACAGTGATTTGTGTGCTGTTTCATGGAAACCAGGCTTGCTCCAATGACATAGGATTTAACTGTAGGAAAAAAACCCCACTGATAGAAGCACTTATATGTGCTTGACTCTGCTGATGAGTTGTTTGCTAATGTGTACTCAGGAATGTGACATCAATTTGGAATTCACATGTGAATGAAGGATTGGGTTGCTGGTTGAAACAAGAGAGCTCTCCCCCATTTTCTTTGTTTAGCTGAAGGATTGATTATATGGCTCTGAATTCCAAGAACCAAAAGAATAATGAAGAATCAAGTGTCATAACTTGTTGAAGCAGAATAGTTTAACAAAATGGGAGGTGGACTAGCTTTCAATGAAGTACCTATTCTCATAGCTTAGAGTAAAGCAGTGATTGTTATATTTAAAGAGATTGGACTTTGGTTGAGTCTAAATTGAAATGCCCTTGTACACTATTTTTTTTTTTTTTGTAGCAATTGCCAGTAGCCTTCAATCACTAGGGCTGCCACAAAGCCTGCTACACAATCTAGGGCATTTGGCAGATGATGAGATCTTTCTGGGATTACTGAGTTGAGAAAAGCTTAATGGTTAAGTGAGAATCAGATCTGAAAGTAACTGCGTCCTAATTTGATGTTTTACTTACAGTGGTCTAGCTCCAAAAAGAAACTAGGCTCAATGGATATCTTCTCAATGATAGAGAAATTCAAAGCTATGTAAGCCCTGTAAAAAGGACTGTTAATGGACTTGGGAATCTTGTTTGTTCTGACCACCATCTTTCTTTTTGAAGATCATTTGAATTTTCTAGAACTTTGTTCCATTAAGGTCCACAAAGAAATTTCATCTACTATTTATCTATCAAATCCAAATTTAATCTGCTGAAAGTTATTACCCTTGCTAGGCTTGGTCCCAGTAGTCCCCAAACTCCAATGGTTTTTAGCTTTGGGAAGTCCTAGTAAGTGGCTGCGGGTTTAGCATTTCTGCCTCCAAGATGATCAGAAGAGACTCAGAGTTGCTTCGTGATGCTTTTTTCACAAAGTATCATTTTGAAATATCAAAGAATCACTGAGAACTCATAAATCCTCACATTCAGGCTTCCTAGTGAATTCTAGGATAAATGAAAGGAAATCAGCACCTAAAGATAATGAGGTTGAAATGACAGAGCCCCAAAGGAAAAAAAAAAAAACATCCTAAAAGGCTCCAGTTAGAAAGGGCAGATTACTTACAAAGGAATGAAAATTAGACTGAGAGCTCATTTCTCTACAGTAAAGGAAATTAGATGGTATGGAATATTATCTTCAAAAAGTTGAGAGAAAATATCTGTCAACTTAGAATTATACATCCAGCAAAAATATCTTTCACAAATGAGGGCCAAAAGAATA